>VDFB02189387.1:0-27155 GCA_007258455.2 Sequoia sempervirens
AAATAATAAAACTAAATTAGTTAATCTTGCATTTCACAATCAAAATTTAATAAACTAAATTCAATGAACATGTTGAATTTTACCTGACTGTCAATACCATATGCATCATGCAGAATGTTAGCCGCCCTCTCCATCCCCGTAGATTCATACAGATCAAGTTGCGTAGAAGCATATGGATCCTGCGCAACACCCTCCTGAGGGCCGGTAGGGTCATACGAACAAGTGGCTCCACAAGATCGACACACATGGCCTCGAAGGCCACCACCTAAAGACTCCCTTGGATTGTGTTGTACAATGGGGCTAGTGTGGTGGATGACACTCCGATTCAAGGATGTGATCACCTGCAAAGTCTCTACATTAGCACTCTCCTTTGCAACTGCAGGCATCACAATCTGCTCACGAGGCGGCCTAGCGAGAGGTCATCTCCCCTGTCGTGTAGGATCCAGCTATGCATCGGGCCTCTCCAGTGCTGATTCCCCACCTCTCCCCTGAAACTTCCTCATATCAAATGAATTCAAGATTTGGTTCAATACAAGCTTAAGTATAATTTCCTAAAGAAAATATTGGGGACTACTTGAGTTATTGCACGATTGGGTAATCAAAGAATCATATACCATCATCGTAAAAAATGGATTTCCCTAATCTCTTGGTGGTGGCGCAGTGAATGGGAAACCTCTTTGCATTGAGGGTGAGATTTTGATTTGTTCTAGGGTCAGTGAATAGAGAGCACAAATCGCCTTTAGTAATCTTTAAATCTTTTACTTGTTTATATGATAATTTGTTTGCATAATATTCCCTCGATGTTTGCCTCCTATTTTTCCATCTAGATATTTGTTGGGTAATTGCATTTACATTTCTTAACAAATCCTTCAATGAATCTGCTAGATGTATTCTTTCTGTGGTTGAAGAATTTTGATCACTCAACCTACTAATAAGATCCTCAACTTCTTTTCTATTATTTTTAATTTCACTCCTCAAATTTTCTTGAGTACCAGGAGGGTATTGAGAGAATGGTGGGGGAGGTTGATTTTGTTGTTGAGGCTGATTTGGTTGAGGATTTTCCTCCTCTTGTTGAGGATTTCCTACAAATTAAAAAAAAAACATTCATTTCTAAACTAAAACAAACAAAATCAATTTAAAACTAACAAATTCAAAACAAATACCAAACAATACTTACCTCTTACATCTCTTGATTTATCAGTATATTTGTGAAATCCAATTGTTTGTTGATGAATTTTGAAGAAATCACCCTCTCAGAATGTGGCGTGTATACTTGAGGGTTTTAGCCACGGTGGAGCTAAAGAACATAGAAAAATGAAATGAAATCAGTATTTGGATTAAACTTTTTCTTTTAAAGACATATACGAGGAGAGCGTGTTATATGAGAAACGTGTTATAACGCGAACGTGTTATAACGCGAACGTGTTATAACGTGAACGCATTATGGCTTTTTTTTTTTTGTTTGGCCACAAAAGTGCGACCATCTTGGTGCACTTACCCTATCATTATGATAACATGTTAGAAAGAAGATAATTATCATGAAAATAATCATAGGGTGTGAGTTTGGTATTTATGGAAAATGTTATAATTATCTTTTAAAAAATTATGTCAATAGCATGAGAGGTAATTGTAATCATAATAAATGAAATCATATAGAAAAGTATGGAATCTTATAATAAATATGGCAAATAGTGGCCAATCTCATAAAGATATGGCCACAAGTGACAAACACCATAAAATAATTTAAATTATATATAGATATGTATGTAGATTCATTGTCCTTGTTTTTATCCTTCTTGATATAGAGCTTTACTTTTTCTATTTTTTCCTAAATCTTGAAGTCATTTTCCCAATTGGTTATCTTTGTCTTAGATTCAAATAATAGTGTCACCTTAAAGATCTTGGAAACAAGTCTAAGTGCTACAAATATCAAGTCTCAAAGATCAAATACATGTGGTTTTGTCCAAATCAAAATTTTGGAGTTTACATGCGATAATGCAAAATTATAAATTGTATTTGAACCTCCACTTCTCAAAGAAATGCATTGTAGAGTTCACTCATTGTTTTGTATCTTTTATAAGTTACTTGAACAACTCAAAAATTTGTTAGCTTTATAAATATAGAAATTGGGACTTGCCAACACTTAAATAATATTTTTTAAGTGATTGGAAATCTCAACTTCTAGATCACACCCCAAAAGTGAAACCTTAAGAATTTAAAATGAAT
This sequence comes from Sequoia sempervirens, assembly GCA_007258455.2. Lineage (NCBI taxonomy): Eukaryota > Viridiplantae > Streptophyta > Pinopsida > Cupressales > Cupressaceae > Sequoia > Sequoia sempervirens. Next base: position 2,227 of record VDFB02189387.1, read on the forward strand.
AAGATTTTTTTGTCACTTTTTTTGAGTTTTTTCTATACTCAAAATATAAAGTGGTATTTTTGGAGCCATATGGTGTCTACACAGTTATTGCAAACTACTTCACAACTTCCATTTCTGTTAGTTTTAGAAAGCAAGATTTCAGGGTTAATCCACAAAAGTACAAATTTTATAAAATTGAATATCAATTTTGTACCTCTTATTGGAGTCGCCAAAAGGACTCGCAATAGCAATAACCATCTACAACACCAAACTAACCTTCCACACAAGAGAGAAGTGGTGAAAATGCTATAATATCAATACTCATACAATACTATACAATATAATGCAATGGAATGTACATAGTGGACCCTTGTATATATAGGTGAAAATATGAGATTATGAAAAGTGTCATGATTTCATGACAAGACATAATAATTAAATTCCCTAAGTAATGTAACTAACTAGGTGTAAAAATAACTTAGAAGGAAATTCATTTAGATAATATACCCCATTCACATGAGCACCCCCCTTAAGTGCAACTTAGGGAGGAAATAGAAAATATAAAAAAGTCTCAAGGATGGGTCCTAGAAACAAGGCCTAATGAGGTACCCATACACAAAAGACCGCTTATAAACAAAGAATAGGAGAAATTTTCGTAAGATAAAATGTCTCCTCGAAAGAGAGAAAACATGAAATGAATACATGTACAAGCGAAGGAAGGTCTCAAGATGACCCCCTAAGGACAACTTCCTTCACCTCATGTATCCATTGAACAAGTGAAGATAATGAGGTGATGTTAAAGGGAATGAGGGGATGCTAGGCATTATCTCAACCACTTTTGCAATTGGGGTTGGAGAACTATTAGTGCATCCTAATGATTCCCCCAACCAGACCCTTATTGGTGATGCCCACTTGATAAAAAAAACTAAACACGTAACAATTAGCAATGCAAAAATTAAGGAAAAGAATAAAATAAAATTTTCTAAAAGATCACTCTATTAACAAAACCTCTCCTCACAAGGTCTCTGATTTTCAACTTAAAAGATTCCCTAGTAAAACCAGACCAAAAGTAAATAATATAAATGATGGAAAGTTAGAAGGGGATACCTGGTAGGGGTTGAAAGGATTCTATCCCTTGTAAAAGACTTAGCCTCAGAGATTAGGGAAAAACACCCAAATATTTTTGACACTCAAGGCTTAGTAAAAAAAAATAGCCTAGAAGCTGATAAGTCAAGGAAAAACCAATGTGACAAGGGTGATTCCTTGGAAGATGGTAATAGGTCGGTGGCCTATAACTATGAAAGCTCTATCACATTGAAGTTTTCTTCACCAAGAAATGGAACCCTAGTGTTTCCCATCCAAGCTACCAACTCCAATCTAGAACAAGATACTGAGCTAAGTAAAAATCTTAAATGAGACAAAGATAATAAAGAACAGTTCCCTTGTGTCTCAAAGCACAAATGAGGAGTTGGGCCCTAATTGATTCTTGAAATTGTACTTAACCAAGAAGAAAATAGAGGGGTCATTAACAAAAATCTCCACATTAAAGACAAAGATTTGGACCCTAGTCTGCTTCCTGAAATTGCACTTAACCAAGAAGAAACTAGAACTCGTCTCTGATAAAAATATAAAAAATCAAGACCAATTTGAAAGGAAAATTGCAGCATGCTGCTTGAACATGATATGTGTTGAAAATGAGATTACCACTAATGGGAAGCCTAAGAAAACTCCAAAGCCCTGGGTTGGTCCTAGAAGGCCTAGGAAATATAGAAAGTCTCTATCACTGGGAAAAGGGGTTCAAATTGCCAAAAATAAAAGAAAGAAGACAAGCATTGTAATCTAGACACCTACAACAAAAAGACTTGAGGTTGAGAAGAAACTACCAAAATATTTTGAGCAGTTCAAATGTGACCAAGATGTCTCCCCCATGAATTTTGAAGATGAATCTTAACTGCATCTCCTAGAATTTCATGGGCCTTGAGTCCTTAGATAAAAAATACATTGTAAGGAGGTTTTTCAACCTTGAGAAACAAAAGGAAATAATTTTTCTCCAAGAGACTAAAGCAACCAAATTTACCTTGGACACCAACTTGAGGTTCATTTGGAATGGGTCCTCATACTACACCATGAATCATGAAAGGGGAAGAGGAGGTGTTGCTATACTCCTCTCTAATCAGTGATCCCATCGTGTGACCAACCAAGGCACCTCTCCTCATAATAGGGCTATGTGGGTCACCATGGAAAAAGATGGATTCATAATGGGTATATTCTCTATCTATGCCCTCAACTATCACAAAGACAAAACAAGACTATGGCAATGGCTTATCAGCCTACCAAATGTTCCTTGAATATTGGGGGTGACTTTAACATGGTGGAACATCTAGAGGATAAATGGGGGGATTAGCATGTCTTGGAAAGGTAGTGAAAGGTATTTTTGGCAAAGGTTGAAAACCAATCTAAATTTGGTTGATCCTATGGAGAAGGGTAGGAAGGACTGCAAGGGGATATGGTTCACCTAGTGTAATGCACAAAAAGGTAGCAAAAGGATCTATTGTAGGCTAGATAGAATATATACAAACAAAGATTTTTTAGCTTCATTCCAAATGATGATGGTCTCAAAGTTAGTGTATACCCCTATACCCTCTCAGATCATCACCTTATAAGGGCAAGGTTAATTTCCAACCAAGGTTGACCTAAGGAGAGCCTAGAGAAGGAAAGATTCATCCTCAATGCCCACCTACTGGTGGCTGAGGATTGCAGATATTCCATCACTTCACTTAGGGATATTAATAATTGGATGTTGAAAGATTGGTATACCATTGACAGATGGAACCAAAATGTTGATGGATGGGAAAAGCTCTTCCAAACCATTGGGAAGAAAAAATAATTGGACAAAAGAAGAGAGGAAAATGATCTCCAAGAATGTTTATTCTTGGCAGATTCCAAGGTTCAAATGGATCCAAGTAATGAGCACTTGTGTGAAGAGGTGGCTCTTTCCAAAAATCGATTAAGGAAAATCCAAATAACATAGGATTCAAGGGTTAAAGGTAAGGGCCAAATTAAATTGGCTAACTTATGGGGGGAAAGGGTCTAAGTTCTTCTTCAACTACATAAAGGAGAAGAGTTTCAAAGAGAAGATTGAACAAATATGGGAGGGGGTGTAGAGGAGGAAATTTTCTACTCCCGAGTGTCTAGGACAAAGAAGAGTCTACATGGATCAAATGGTCCTTAACTACCTCAGAGAACAATGCTCAAGTGATGGGTTAATACAGTTAGAGTTCCAGCAATAGAAAGAGTAGGTCATAAAGGTATTCTAGACAGACTATCAAGCTCTCAGTCTAGGATGATAGCTCAACCCAAGGATGGCAACGTAGTGTGTTGGCATCTCAATGGCATGCTAATGTCTTGTATGGGCTGAAACTGAGACTATTGCCGAAAATAATTTAAGTGACTACTAACAATTTGATCGCTAAGAACTCTTAAGTTTGAACATAAATAATAGAAAATAACATAACTAAAATAATGTAAACTAAATGAGATATAAATGAAATAAAATGCAAATGATAAAATGAAAGGAGAGAAATAAGGTACTCACAATAGACCAAGCAATGAAGCCTCCAACAATGAAATATCTTCAATACCTACACACATAAGACTGAGAGAAAATGTTGGCGTTGTTTAGGGGCTTGCCTTAGTCAAACCCCTGTTTCAATGTTTCCACCTCCAAGGATAACCAAATAGATAGATGGATAGAAAGATAAATAGACAATAATGTAAAATGCATAGACAAGGGATGTGAGAAATCCCAAGATTCTCCAAGACACAATACAAGAGATAGATATCACCTACAAGGCTTGAGGAAGCCAAAGAGAGAGAAAAAAAGAGATAGCTATGAGAGCCAAGAGAGTTGCAAAGAAAATCATGAGAGCTTGAGACTATTGTGTAAGCTCGAGAGAAAGAGAGGAGAAGAAAGAATGAGAGAGCTCGAGAGTGAAAACCCAAGAGAGAAAGATCAAGAAGGATCTTAGAGAGAGAAAATGAATTGAAAAGATAGACTTTAAAGAGAGAAAGGGAGGGAAAAGAAGGCTCTTGAGCTGTTACAAGGCATCTTGATCCGTTTCCATCGACCAAGGTAGGTGATAAGTGGAAACATGCTTAGAAACAACTGTTTGAACGTTGAAATGTCACGAGAGGCTAGCATGGTACGTGGACATCTATTGGGTTCCCTAGTGTCTAGATAAATCGTGCTAAAAAATGGTTGGGACAAGGAAAACACAAGGTTTAACGCAAAGCTAGCATAAGAGGGCAGCTACCGAAAAGGGGTCCTAAGCATCCTAAGGGGAAAAAGGTTGATACAAGGGCTAAAATGAGCCTACACAAATACTAAGGGAGTGGACATGAAATTGGATGCAAAAATGTAGGTAAAATTGCAAGGGGTGCAATTTTATGATACAAGGGGTAACTTGTTTTCCCAGGAGGAAATTTTGAAGCGATTCTAATCATATTTTAATAAATTGTTCACCTCTGAAGATGTGACTAAAGGTAGTCATAATTCCAGGGAATTCATAGAAGGTATTATTCCAAGGAAAATAAATGAGGAAGATACAGTGAGGTTTTCAGCAAACATATCTAAAGATGAGATCAAAAATACTATTATGTCCATGAACAATGACAAGTCCCCAAGGGGAGACAAGTTGTATGTGGTTCTATAAAACTTTTGCAAATTGGGTTTGTGATGACTTGTTGCAAGTGTACATGGAAGCTTTGGATAGGGGTTCTTTGGGAAGAGGCATCAACAAAGGAATCATCAAATTGATGCCAAAAGGGGGTGACGAAAATCTAATAAGGAACTAGAGGCCTATAACCCTTCTAAATGTATCTTATAAGATACCGGCTAAGGTAATTTCCTTAAGACTTGTCAGCATCCTTCCTAAGCTTATTGACAACATGCAAATAGGTTTTTATCAAAGGTAGATACATCTTGGAGAATCTGGTCACAAGTTGGGAAGCTATGGAATGGGCAAGGTATTCCAAGCAGAATACAACCATGCTCCTACTAGATTTTGAAGCATATGACAAATTTTAGTGGTCCTTCTTAAGAGAAATCCTAAAAGCCTTTTCTTTCCTACTATGTTCTATAATATGGTGGATACACTTTTGAAAGATGTTGTTGCACAAGTGGATGTAAATGGGTCACTCTTAGAGGGGTTTAACCTTGAAAGGTCCATCAGGCAAGGGTGCCCCCTAGCACCATCCCTCTTTTTTATTGCATCAAATGCCTTATAATGCCTCTTGAGGGAGCACACCCTTTCACCAAGAGTCAAGGGCATGAGATTTCTAGATTAGACTAAGCTAATCAATATTCAATTTGCAGATGATATTGCTATCTTCCTAGTATTGAAAGAAGAAAACATGGAATGATTGATGGGGAATATCAACCTATTCTATAAAGCATCAAGGGCCAAAATTTCTAATTCCAAATCAAGCATCTTAGGGTGGATGGAATCCCCACTTGATTGGTTCAAAAAGTATGAGTTCCAATGGGGTGGCCCAAACAAGCAAGTAAGATATCTCAAGATCCTCTTTGCTATCTGCCCCAACCTAAAGGAAATGTGGCTTTGGATTAGTTCCAAAATTGAGAAAGTATTGAAAGGTGGAATAAGCAATACATATCCCTATCAGGGAGGATATAGGTTTGTTAAAATGTCCTCTCTTCCTACAACATCTACTTCTCCTTAGTTTGGTTCTTTAGCAACTATTAGGTCAATGAGATCCAAAAAAGAATAAGGAATTTTCCATGGTTAGATGGTAGAGGAAAAAGGAAAAATAATTTAGTTAAATGGGAATGGTGTTTCCTTGAAAAATTGAATAGTGGGATTGGTCTAAAAGATCTAAGGTTGCATGGTATTGCTTTGGTGGCCAAATGGATAACTAAAGCCCTAGCGGGTAATGAGCCTTGGAAGGTCCTAGTAAGAAACAATATATTGCTTGCTACCCCAAAGCAAGCTAAGACATGGAAAAAATTTCCTATTAGTGTTATTCTCATTAATAAACACTCAATATCCCCAATAGGTTCATTAGTCTTTAAAATCTTTTGGAAGGTTTGGGAACTAATGAAGAATAATGTATAATTTAAATTAAGTAAAGTAAGCATTAACAGGAATCTGAAATTCCAACCCCACAACTCCATTTGGTGGAACCTAGAGCATAGCAACAAACCCATTTCTCTATTGCAAGGATGCTCTGCAAGAAAATGGGCTCAAACTAGAATATATTGACTTCTAAATATAGTATTCCTCCCTCTAATCTAAGGACTTACAATACTCTTTTGGAAGCCTGCAAAGATGCCAACTTTACTCTAAGCACTAACATTGACATTGACTTGGCCAAGGACTTGGTCTGGAAGGATGACACTAGTTTATCTAAAATCAAAGCTAAAATAATCTATAAGAACCTTATCAACAATGTCTCTACTAATAATCACATCAATAAATGTTGGGGAACCTCTTTGTCTAATAAAAACTTGCAGAAAACCTTTTATTCTATGTGGCACAACATTAAGGAGCCTAAAAAGGCTTGTTTCAAATGGCTTATTATATTAAAAAAAGTTCCTTTCAAAGTTAATCACACTAATGTGGATATATGCAATGTGTATAGAACTCTAGAGTTTGTATTGCACATTTTCTTTGAATGTTTTTATGCAAAAGAAGTATGAAGAATTTTCTGTAATGATCTAAAGATTTGAGATAATGATGGAAAAATTATTTGGAAAGAAATATTGCTCAATAGTAGGAAGTTAAGCAAGGATTATGTTTTATTTTGGGATTGCCTATCTACTAAGATCTTATGGCACATTTGGAAAGCAAGGAATGAGGATAAATTCAAAGCTTGTAGGAGGGTGCTTACTGAGTCTTCAAAAAGACTCACATTTCTCACTATTGTTTTATCTAGGTCACAGTCACCATGGAGATCTCAATGGCTAAATTCATGAGGCTAATTGGGGATGGCATTGTGATAGTTAGTAAGAACGAGGTCAAATATGGGCATACCTAGCATCATAATCATGAAGACTCAGAGAAATGAAATGATGGGTGGAAAAAAGGCCAAGAGAAGTTCATCAAGCCAGGCCTTAGGTGAATGAAGGTATCATCTAAGATGTTGAAGAGGTCAAATCAAATGTGATAGTGTTTGCTAAGGAGTTTGGATGGGGAGACAATGAAGAAGGCAACCAGTGTTGTAATGAATAACTTACTGATAGTCTACTTTACTCAACAACTTCATATCTATCAATAATCTATTTCCAGATGTTATATATAATGTTTAAACTCTGCTTTTTTGTAATCCCTTAATGACTGTGCATCTATGTATACTGTGTATATGGCACTACTTGTGAATTTTGTATCTAGTATGGATGGCAGCATGTATCTCTAGCAATAGTATACATGACATATTGTGCATATGTTAGTTTTATACCTATGAGCTGAAACTCTGTGATGTTAGATGAAATGTAAATATTTTGATGAACTATCTCTAATACAAAAAAAATAAATTTTAATATCAATTTTATGTCAACCGATATATTAAATTTTTATATATTTGGATATAAATTATATAAAATTCAAAATTTTAATTAATTTTGATATTAACTTTAAATCACTCCTTAATTTTTTATATTTTTAATTAAATTTATAATTTATATTGACTTTATCTTTTTTAAATAAAATTTAATATCATTTTTTTATAAAATTTATATTATTTTGTAATAAAATTTATATTATTTTTTAATAAAATTTATATTATTTTTTTATAATTTAATATTTTTCATTAAAACTACATTAATTTTTATAAATTCTAAAATGAGAAGAAAAACAAATGAAATTGAAGCTAAAGAAAATTGTAAAAAAATCAATATGAATTAGAAAAAATATGTTTTTTTCTATAAAACAAAAAAAAAACAGTTTTTATTTTATTTTGTATTAAACAAAACAAGAAAAAAGAAATATGACATGCAAAATAAAACCTCCATGGTGGTGAGTTCATTCATCTTCCTTGGCCAAATTTCTCATCTTCATGTCTTCATGGACTCCAATTTTTTTATATTGAACAAAGAAAATTTACAAAGAATAGAAGCTACCGATAAACAATTGAATTATATTTAAAATACAAACTCTCAAAGATAATAAAGTTCATACAAAAGGTTGAAAGCAAAAATAAACAAGAGTTAAAGAATGAAGGTGTTTTCTAACAACTACTAAGACACAAGAGAATGTAATGGTGATGGATCAACTAATGCAAATTCAAGATCAGATTAAACAATGTGGGCTCCAAAATCTTGACCAAACAAACATTACCCAACTACAAACTACAAAATGAGAAGTTTCACTAAATATGGAGATGTATAATTTTAAGCAGTTCAACCAAATATAGTTTGGCTGAACTATATTTGACCTAACAAAAAGTGCCTCATGTTTTCCATGTAGCTTGCAAATGACATGAATATGAGTCCTTTAGTTCAATTTTTGTTTTGTAGAATTTACCCAGAAAAAAACCACTTTCCTAAAAGGGTGACAAGCTCCAAATGAGTGTGGCATTAGATATGGTATATGCATATGCAAATGATTGCTCTTGAAATTTCTTATATTTAGATATTTTTGGATTCATGTATTTTGTGATCTTTTGAAATGAATCTAAATCGATATATTCTATATATGAATAATAATATAACATTTAGTTGTGAAGGTGTGTGTATATTTTGTTTGGGACTAAAGTGTAGGAGGAGGCCAATGGGCTAAAATATTTGATTTGATTTTTATATTTAATTGGATCAAGATCATAGCTATGAGGATGACCTTGTAGTTGTGGACACGACTTGAGTCAAAGAATGGGGTTGGATTAGTGCCCAAAAGAATTGGAATATATATTAGGATTAGATTAATGATTGGAATTAAACATATAAGCCAATTAGCTTGGGATTGCATAGAGGTAAGCATAAAGATTTAAGTGATGAGTGTAGAGATAGGTGCAAGCAAGGCTAAGTACACATGGCCAACTATACACAAAAATGTATCATTTGTAACCATACAAATGCATCAAGACAACACCCCAAACTTAACACAAAATGAACTAAAAAATGCACTTTTTTGGATGAAAATAACTAGATTACATAAATATTGAAATATCTACCCTTTTTAAAACACATATTACTTCATTATGAGTAAGCATATATTTAAACCAAAATTTATCCTTTGACTAAGCAACCATGAATAGGGAAACCTCCCCTGTCAAAGTCATCCAAGTGTCGAACCTAGTTCAATTGCATTTCTAGAGGTTTGAATATTGATAAATGACATAATAAACGAACATACCATCATCCTCACCAATTGAACTACACCCCTTTATCAAACATATATTTTACACCATTACAATTATCTTATTCACTAGTTTTTAGAAGACATTTCAATTTAAAAGAACCCATAAAATATACTTGAAATTTAACATAAAATGATAATTACAAAATTAATTTACACTTCGCCTAAAATTTTAAAAAATAGCCCATCTATTTTTTTAAGACTACAAATCAATTTAATTTAAAAAACATTAATAAATCGCTTAATATTATAACTAAATACATAAAATACTAATTAAAAAAGTTTACTTGTGGTAAATGCTTACCGTACAATGAACCACTTGAATTAGGAAAATATCTCTTTCTTACTTTTTTTTTCTAGATTTTTTTCCTAGATTTCAATATTATCCTTAGAAAAAATATATATTATTTTAATATTTGATTTAACAACATGCCCCTGTCGTAACGCGCACTCCTTTAAGATGTAAAGACTTTTTAACTTGGAATGAGAAAGTCAAAAAAATAAATTTGGCCCTAATATCACGGGATTATTTTGTAAAATTTATTAATGTTCAGGAAAGCTTAAAAAATAAAGCGTATGGAGTATAAAATTTAATTTTCTAAAATGTTATGGTGTTTTTTTAATATTAAATGTAAATTTTATTAATCTGAATCAAATTAAATATAAGTTTTGTTAATTATAGTATTTAAATTTTGTTAATTAGTTTTTTGTATGTCTATATTGTAAAGTATTGTATGTTTTAATAAAACAAAAATGTAATGATAAGGTTTTTTCTAATTATGATTATTTAATGTATTATAAAGTTAAAATATGCAATTATAATTATTTTTTATAGTTAATTAGTTATTAATAATTTAGTTTTCAATCAATTAAAAAATATTTTAAAAAATTAAAATAAAATTCAATTTTGTAAAATCAAAATATTTGAAAGTAAGGTAAATATTTTTTTAACATTTTTTTTAAAAGAATGATTTTTCATTTTTTTTTAAAGATTTAGATTCAAACTATTAAAATAATAAAATAAAATTTAAATTAAAACACATCCATAAATTAGCATATAAAGATAATATTCTTAGGATTTGATTTTATTGTTACTTTTTTATTTTTCAAATTTTATTAATTTCAAAACATAAATAAATACAAATAAGAATAAAATTAAAATAACTAAAATTAGTATAATTATTAATTAAATTATAATTATAACATTATTATTATTAATTATTATAATCCTAAATACATTATAATTAGAATTAGGATTAGAATTAGATTAAGAAAAAGGTAAAATTATGATTATAATTATTCAAAACTTAAAATAAATTTAAAAAATATTATTAATAAAAATCACTTAAATATGCTTATATAATGCTCCATTGATTAATATCTTTATTCCAAATCTTATTCTCAATATTAATTTATATTTTTTTTGCAATGTCACTCTATTACACTTCTTTTTGAGTAAATAATTATTGGTTTGTTAATATTTAAAAATTATTGATTTGAATGAAGAGATTTAGTTGCTTATCTACTACAAACTTGATTTTATTTATATATATATATATATATATAAACAACTTGTAATAAATAATCATTTTAATATATAACAATTTTATATTAATAATAAGAAACATTGTTAACATGTAATATCTATCTTTTCGTTATTTCTAGTATATATTTTATTTATAAAATTTATTTAATATATAATAATTAGTAATATAACATTTATTAAATATATTATTTATTTAAAAGTTAGTGATTAAAATTAGGTGTATAGTTATGGATAGTGTTATGACCATAATTAGGGTTAGAGATAGGTCTAAGATTAGAATAATGGTTTAGAATTTATTGTTAGGGTTAGAGTTAGGATTAGTATTAAGTCATGCAAATAACTAATTAATAATACTAAAACACTATAATTAATCAAACTTATATTTATTTTTATTCACATTAATAAAATTTACATTTTTTTAAAATCTAGAAAATAATATATATATTTTTTGATAGGTAAGATAAGTATTATATTGATTTCAAAAAGGAGTTTACAAGATTCGATCCCCTGACTGTGGGCAATTAAGAACATGGCCCTGTTCTACAACACTACTGATACCTTCAGATTGCCAAAAAATCAACTACCATACAGACCATGCAAACTGGATTACATATTGGTGACCCCACCAGAGTCCCACATTCTGGGTTACATATTGCCCGAATTCAAAATCAAGACCAGACACTTAGAACCTAATATAGACTTCATAATATCAACTATTTTGCTAAAGACAAGATGCCATACCACTGAACCAGACAAAGCCATACACCAAAAACCCCAAACACCATAATCAATTACTAGATGTTCTGCTGCGCAAAAACACAGAAGTCACGCTTCCAGGTCGAATCTGCCGAAGGCACCAGACGAAATTCCTTTCTCAAGAATGCGATGCCAACATTTGTCAACCTTCAGTGCTCCATTAGCTCGAACTTGGCCACATCCAACAAGAATGGGTAGTAGTTGACCAGTGCATCTGGGTCCTCGAGCAAATGCAAGTCACGAGGATGTGGTATCCCTTTCCCTAGGCGCACGGCAGCCAAGGCATAGTCCAAACCTACCAGCATATCCTTTCTGAACAATTTCCTCATGAGTAACTTAGCCTCCCCCTTTGAAACATCCACATCCAGAAGGCCTGCCAGAACCCTAGAAGAGATATCTGAGTCGAGTCTATAGCCTTCGGCGTTCTCCATAAACTTTTTCCCTACAATGTAAGAGATAGCCGCGAGTACCAGGTAGTTAGGGTGTTTAATGAGGCGTTGAAGGCGAAGCGATGAAATCTTCCCTTCGAAGGAAATCTTCCTCTTCGAGTCCTTCAGAGCAACCGGCGTCTCCATTCCCCTCATTTCCAATTCTTTGCCAGAGACAAGCAAAATGTACCTACTCATTTTCCTACCACACTTCGTCGAAAAGACCCAACATTGTGTAGAAAAAAGTGAATCTGACTACGAATAAAACCTGCATGTCCATCGCGCACGCATTTCATCCTTTTGAGACCCACGCAATCTATGAACGTCAGATTGTAATCATGGCATAAACTAGTTCTAGGACCTTACTTCGGGCCACTAACACTACTCAAAGACTGATATGGTTTAAAACTGCCATCTCGCACGTGAAAAATAGATGTTAATGTTTGAGCAAAGGATTCTTGCATTGAGTTTCCATTTCCCGATGTCCCGACCACCTCACCCATTAAGGGTGAGGTGGCGCCCACCCATCTGCCCACTAGAAAATAATAATTACAATACATAAAGGGAAGTACTTATTTTTAATAATTTAACTTATCAAACATATCAATAAATGTCAATTTTATTATACTTTTATTTAGTGAAGTTCATAATATTGATTTTATAATTGTATATTTAAGATTTATAAAATAATATTATTTAAAAATATTTTAAAACATTTAATAAATGATTTAAAAAAATAAATTTATAAATTATCATTTAAATAATTTTATTATATAAAAATATAAATAATTTTTATATTAACAATATTAATAAAAACATAAATACTTTCTAAAAATATATTTTTTTATAAAGAGAAAAATAATACCAGTAATATATTAATAAAAAATAAAAACACAAATTAAAAATTAAACATTTTCTAATTGATAGAAGCAAAAAAATATTACAAATTAAGAATTAATACAACCAACCTAACAATAGTAGAAATTTTTGTCACAACATCAAAACTAAAGAGAAACGTATCAATTGTAGATAATGTTGCCACAACAACAAAACAAGAGAGAACAACTCCTAACAAAGCCAAAATTGCATGATGAACAAACCAATAAAAGCTCAATCATCAAAGTAGAAAGTGATGCACCTTAAAATGTTCAATCAAGTTATATTAATAACAGATGAGGTCTTAGTATAAACAAAGGATAGTCTGGAACAAAGTAAGTTGGTCAGGAACACTAAGCAGAAGCATAACACTAGTACTATGCCAAATATTGGAGTTGAGCAAGAACAATAAACCTTTGTCATTAGCATTCTTCTATTGATGAAGAATAAAAGTTGTTAATCACAAGTTGAGCAAACAAGAGAATTGAGCCCTCTTGGAAAAGAAGATAACCCGAGTGTTGAATAGCGAGAGGATGAAGCCTTTCTGAAAAAATGTTTGAAATAAACCTCATAGTTCTTGAGTTAGTCATCAAATCCAAATGCAAGTAATCATGAGCTATAGGTAACCACTGAAGAAACATGCAAGGAAATCTCCAGATTAAAGTGTGGGGTTGTAGGCATGATTTTGTCTTGGATCTTAGTCAAACTATGCTTTTCCTACAAATAGAGATCATTACTTGTGAGACCTTGCTTCTTGAGATCGATAGTTAAGCTTAGTAAGATGGTGTGTGGATTGGACAAAATAATCAAGTTTTCTATCATAAGGGAGGATAAGGCATGAGCCAAAGTAGCTTGGAAACATAATATCCATAATATTTTGATAATGATAAGCCAATAAGAGTTAGAAATCAAATTATGCAACCCAGAGGATCCAAGAAGAGTGGATTTCTAGGACCCATGAAAGTGGAAAAGGGTAGGTAAGGACACAAAAAGATTAGTCCACAACATATTGGCATGGAGACATGACCAAAAACAATGAACATTAAGAGTTTCAAGCTTACCACAAAACAGACAAGGGGGAGGTGGATTGATGAATTTTAGGTGGGCTCCCACTAGAAGTTTGGCATGCAGAAGTTTCCAAGCAAAGAGTTGGGATTGTGTGTCTTCTTTGGATTTCCAAATTTGCATACTCAGATTATTCCACTTTGATCTTTTGAAGTTACATCTCCAAATAGAAATAAGTAGGCTTGATAAAGACAAACAAGGAATCAACTGCTTATAGAGGACCTTGAGTGGTAAAGTTTGGATACAACTGCCATTAGGCCACCTCCAATATTTAAAAAAATTGAAGTGGCAGCTAGTAGACAAAAGGATTGTGAGATTAGGAGGAACCATATTTTGAATTTCCAAAACTATAGGCTTGTCTTTGCTATTAAGATCAAAGTTTATCCTGAGTTGTTGCCATGTTTTCCATGTGAAACTGGTGGGATCCCATAAATCACTTAACACTTGGATACCTTTCTTGAAAACACACTTAGCTTTCATCCTTGGAATCTTAGCAAGTGGCAAAATATTTACTTGAATCAAATGATTCCACCAAATTAAGGAGGATGCAAAACTGAGTCCATGGCTGAAGGATTGGTCATACCACGACAACTCTTGTGAGACCAGTTGCCACACTTTCCATATACAATTGAGTGGGGTTGATCCATGGAGCTTAAAGTACTAGGCTAGGAGTATCTTGTCAGTCCATGAGATAGAGCTCTAGGCTTTGCTAGAGGTTGTTGTTTGTATGTGGTACCTAATCAAGGATTTCCAAGGAGCATTGTCGTCCAAAGTTGTGTCTATCCATTTAGCTAAAAAAAATATTCCTTGAATAAATAGATCAATAATTCCTAGATCACCCTTTTCCTTGGGAAGAATATAATGAGACCATGAAGTGGTTGGCATACCTTTCTTGTTTCCCCATTTAAACCAAATAAAGTTGTGAATTAGTTGGGTTAGTTTATTATAGCAGGCTTTAGAAGATAGCTAGCAAGAAGATGTATAGACATGACTAGCCAAGAGGACTTTATTGACCACCTAAATACACCCAACCATTGAAAGAAATCATTTTTTCTAGATATAAATCTTGGATTTGAATTTGTTGAAAAACCAACTCCATGTGTCCTTTAAGGAAATTCAGGTAACACAAAGGGAATATCAAGATACCAGGGCGGGTGCATGAAGTTGGGTTACACTTTTGTGGACAACTTAAAAAAAAGATTGAAAATGACATAACGCGAGCGTGTTATAACATGCTCGCGTTATTTCATTTTAAAAGCAAAAAAAAGGTGAAAGCTATTCATTTCTCTTCTCTGCTTTTCTGCTCTTCCCGCAGCCAAAAACCCTCATTTTCAAGCTCACGTTCTAGGAGGAGGCATTATACAAAATTTATCAACAATAGTTGCTTTTTGTTTGCAAAGATGGCGCCATGACGACGAAGAGGTGTAGGAGGTAAGTATTGTTTACTATTTGTTTTGAATTTCTTAGTTTCAAGTTGATTTTGTTTGTTTTAGGTTAGATTTGATTAATTTTTTTAATTTGTAGGAGATGCAAATAATCTTGCAAATCCTGAAAATTGTCAACAAGAAGAAGCAAATCCTCCTCAACAAAATCAACCTCCCCCACCAATCACTCAACACCCTCCTGACACTCAACAAAATTTGAGTGAAATTGAAAACAACAAAAAACAAATTAAGGATCTTATCAGTAGGTTGAGTGATCCAAATGCTTCAACTTCAAAAAGAATGACACTAGAAAATTCAATGAAAGAGATGTTAAAAAATGTAGATTCAATAACCCAACAAATAATGGGATGGCAAGATAGGAGGCAGGCAGTTAGGGCATATTATGTAGATAAACTATCATATAAACAAGTAAAAGATTTGAAAATTATTGAAGGTGATTTGTGCTCTTTATTCATTGACCCTAGAACAAATCAAAATCTTAGCCTCAATGCGAAGAGGTTTCCTATTAATTCGTGCCACCACCAAGAGATTAGGAACTGTTTTTATGATAGGTGGTACTTGGTCTTTGATTACCCATCGTGCAACAATTGTGAAGTCCCCCAATATTTTCTTAGGAAATTATATAGTGAGTTTGTATTGAACCGAATCCCAAATTATTTTGATATGAGGGAGTTCCAGGGGAGAGGTGGGGGCTTGGCTCAGGATAGGCCCGATGCACAGCCAAATCCTACATGACAAGGGAGATGACCTCTCACTAGGCTGCCTTGTGAGCACACATTGTTATGCCTATCGTTGCGAAGGAGAGTGTCGATGTAGAGACATTGCAGGTGATCAAAACTTTGACCCAGAGTGTCATCCATCATACTAGCCCTATTGTAAAATGCCATCTAGGGGAGTCTTTGGGTGGTGACCTTTGAACCCATGTGTGTCAATCTTGCGGGATGACTTGTTCATATGACCCCACTGACACTCAAGAGGCTGCTACGTAGGATCTGTATGCTGATACGCAGGACCCGTATGTTGCTACACAGGATCCGTATGCTGCTACATAGGATCGTATGTTGCTACAGGGATGGAGAGGATGATTAACATTTTGCATCGTGCATATGGCATTGATAGTCGGGTAAAAGTCAACATGTTCATTGAATTTAATTTATTAAATTTTGATTCTCAAATGCATGACTAACTAATTTAGTTTTATTATTTTAATAAAATTGTAGGGTCACAGTGTTGAGACTAGATACACTGGTCCTCCACCTACTTATTTCTGCAGTACACCTATCAGTGGGGTATGTAACTAGTAAACAATTATAAATTTATTACATGTTAATAGCATTGTTTTACAAAAGATATTTTAATACAAGCGATTTTGGATGTTGAACAGGATAATATTGGCAGTTTCAAGCAAACAGCTCCTAGTGCTAGTGGATTCACTCAAATGTACACGGAGGTAATAGAATAAAGAGAACTTAACTAATGAATTCTACTTAATAGATTTGTGTAGTTTATATTCATATTGTTGGTTACGTTGTATTACACATCATTCAAACTCAAAGCATTACTTCAAATTCCATAACTAATAACTAGATGTTGATAGATGACAAAATTTCAACTATATAATATGGGTATGTGCATGATCATCATGGAAAAAATAGGCCCTTAGTGGCAAAAAAATTAGAAAAATCAGAGTTAGGCAACTTGACGTAAAAAATTGAATAAGTTATCTATATTGTTTCAAAAATATGTAAGAATAGAATTGGTAGCAAATTGAATGTAGTTTTTAAAATAGTAGGTTTATTTTAAAAATAAATAAATTTATTTGGTGAAAATTTGAAATTTCAATATAGTAGTACTTAAATTTCAGGGAAAAAATAAGAAGTAGGTGTCTGTCTAACCACCCTAACCACAATGAAATGATAACACTTTTTTATAAGATTTTAGATATAAGTAGAGGACTCATGTCTCAATGTGATGTATATTTTTTTGTAAATTTTTTCCAAGTAAATAATTAATTATGAATTTTTTATTACAAATTTTAAAAAATATAAAAACTCGTATGTCTGACCACCTTAACTTGGTCAAAACTTCATAAAATTCAATTTTATTTTTTTTAATCCTATAGTATGCGAAGCATAGAATGTGACTCATGTTTCAGATTCAAAAAATGTGATAACGTTTGAAAGTTATAGATGTTTTTTAATCATCCTATCAATTAGGACTTTAGTTGTAATTCAAATAGAAAATGAATAATAATTATTTATTAAAGTCAAAGTAAATCATAATTTATATTGGTGGAAAGTTGAGAATCTCCTTTAAAAACCCTTTTCATTTCATCAATATTGGGTAAAAAAAATTCATCAGCCACATGGGCTATCATATCAGTTACATATTGCCACTTTTTGGCCCATCATGATCCTGCACATACCCATATAGTTGTTTAGAAAGTCAACATAAGCAGCATGATGCAATTACTTCACATGGAAGCATGTGCCTGCAAAGGTGCACCAACATGACAAACTATGGATGCTTGGAAAAAATCTATGAAACCATAATAGTAAGCAATAACATAGACAAGGTAGTTAGTGATGCAGAGCATCATATCAAAACACTCAATCATCGGGGTACATCTGATATAGAGCATCCAAAAAACACCATCAACATCATTTCTTCAAGGGATTTCAATCCCAAATAGAATCAGGAGTAAATCAAATATAATTTCATCATAAATCTACTTTTCATTCAACCAAAATCCACTCAAATTATCTTAGGCATTCAGTAGGCCATCATTCATCATTCCACTAATCAGTATTCCAATCGATTCATTCAAAGCAAAAACTAGATATTAAAGAAAACTTTGACTTAATCAATTAGATTCATATCATTCTCAACCACCATAAAAACAACATAAACCTGATTATTAACACTTGATCAATTCATCCTTTCATTTATTCACCAAGGAAACAAATCAACTAAACCATACCTCACTGTTATCAATCCATTATCAAGCACTGTACTCACCATATTTTGACTCCTGTAGTCTATTTACAAGTTACAAACTCATGCTACAACAAAATCTTGATTATCATCTTGTGGTTAATCACCGATTTGCTCAAAAGGCTTCATAATACTTACCCATCCAACCATCAAAGTCACCAAACCTGTCTTATACACCTTAACCAAATTTAGTAACATCAATCATATCATTATTTTGATAGTAACCAAGCACTCAATATCATCCTTACCATTGTTTAAACAAACATCTTTGTTTTGATCAGACAATATCATATTCCTCTAGTAGGTATGTCAACCATTGAATCAAGTAGTTACATTCCTATCTCAAAGCTTATTAAAAAACTCAATGCACATTTAGAAACACTTTCCAGCACATCACAACATATCAAAGTTCTTAGATGTTTGACATAAAGAAAATCATTAGATTTCAGTTTGTCCTCTGAAGAAAGGCTAGTAGATTAGGCCTGTTTTACAAAGGAGACCCCTTCAAAACCATTCCAAATCACTCAAAACCTCAAAACAGTCTTCAAGCATGTCTTATAACTCAATATTTCACCATTTATAGGGATTGAAAACCATGAAAATGTTCTAATCCAATAAACCCTCGTTTATAGGGTGTAAAAGCACAAATCAAGGAGGGTTTTGTGAAAAATACTCTTGCAAACCTCTATTTCTTTGGCCACCACCTGGAACATGATTGTTTATGTCTCCCAATACCTTCTACATTGTTTCCAAGCCTTTGCAGGCTCTATTTATTCATGACCCATGACTGTAGTATCACTTTATATAGGAAAATCCTCTATTTTCCAGTGTAGCAGCAACTCCGCCATGGTATTCTTGCTTTTCCCTACACTTACAATCATCAAAACATGCAAATCATCCTAACATTAACCTACTCCACCAATTTACTTGACCTACAATGGTGGAGTAGCGAAGAAAAACCCTATTGGACTCTCAAACTTGCTTCTAAAAGGACTCTATCGGGCACTGAAAATTTCCTCTTATTCTTTTGTTTCCTAAAACTAACCAAGTCCAATTCTTGAAATTGGAAACTATCTCCTCTTTACATGTATTCACACTATGATTTAACTTTGGGTGTTCCTAAATTGCCAACACAAGAAAACAAAACAATCCAGAGTAATGCTGTAAACTTAGAGATAGGGAATTTTTATTTCAAAATCTAATTACAAGAATGCAAACTTCTACTTTTTCTCGCATTTACGTTCCTTTTAAAGATATTTCCTTTTCCATAACTGTCTTTCCATTGGTTGAAACTACCCCTTTTAACCCTTAATATGCCTAATTTCCTTGTTTATGTCAATTTAACAACTTTTAACAATATTACATTATTGCATTGTTTGCATTTTCCCACTTTGACCACCTAGAACTTACCCATAACCTTAAATACATTCAAATAAGACCTCATATGACCTTGAACATGCATTACATCATTTTTCCATGACCTTTTGTGATTGACTAAATACAAATTTGAACACTCATCCCTTTTGCAAAATTGAAAAGTATTTGATGACCTAGGTGCTCCTGCACCAACATCTGACCCAATTGAATTAGGAGAAGATCAAATTGAATAAGCAACAAAATTTCTCTCTTTTCATAAAAAATCACATTGTTTCATTTGCAAACCAGAAGGCAACAACAATCCAACTCATTTCAATACTTCTTATCATCCTCAAGCTTGAAACATCTTATTTATCAACAAAAATGACTGATCTATGCATAAGAAACCTAATTAGAGTCACTAAACAATCCACTCTTTCATCATTCACCAAGGCACCCTTCCACTCAATTTTTTTTTACCTAGGAAAAATAACCAAAAAACCAATCTTTCATGTTACAACCTATATCCATCTGATCCTAACACACCTTTGTCATCATCAATTTATATGAATTCAAAGCAAAAACCTGATAAAGAGCTCTGAATCTTTCAATTCCTTAAACAACTCACCAAGTTTTCACTTTTACCAACTAGTTCCTTAAGACCAAGATACTACAATCAACCATTTACACCTTAATCATTTCATTTGACTTCCAAGACATTACTCACATCATGTTTATTGAGTAAGCTTATTCTATGCACAAATCAAGCCCTACAAAGGAGGGTTTATTGCATAAGGTACTTACAAACCATAAATACTCTTGCCACCACCACAAACACCATGGAAATAGCTTGCATAATCTTTATAAATTATGTAGAGTGGTAGGGAA
Source organism: Sequoia sempervirens (assembly GCA_007258455.2). NCBI lineage: Eukaryota > Viridiplantae > Streptophyta > Pinopsida > Cupressales > Cupressaceae > Sequoia > Sequoia sempervirens. The sequence goes on from VDFB02189387.1 coordinate 22,928, forward strand.
GGAAAACTCACAATCACAAATGGAAAAGTCACTCCACTAAATGCTTCTCTCAAATACTCTCATGAGTCCTAAACTCCACTATTCTTTAAGAGATCAACCCCACACATGTAATGTTCACAACTCGGACCACTCACAAATCTTGAAAACATTTGGATCGTGTCTCATTAAGTAAAAAAAAGGTTTAACAACCCTCTAGCATTTAGGTTCAACAAAAACCTATCACTATGGTGACTTAGACCTCACTCTCTCTTAAGGATTGCAGCCCTTTCCCGGTAGGACAATCAGAATAAAAACCACAAGGAAGACTGTTAAGACACAAAACTTATGGATTCATACACCTAAGATGGATCCAGGCTACAAGGTTCCAAAACCCTTCCTCTTGACTGTCAAAACATCACTCACAATGGCCCTTTCTACTGCTGCTCCAAAAGGCCTAATTCACAAACCTACACCTAGGTCTTGACTATCTAGGCTCTCCCCTTCACCCCAAAGCCAAAATTCAGACTCCTACAGGTTCTCCACACCTTTTTCCACCATTCCTAAGTGCCTCTTAAACAGATTCTTCAAAATCAAGAAAAAACTCTTTTTTTTTGCTTGTCAATTATGCTTGCCACATAGAGATGTCAAGCCAAAATTCATGCACAACTTCCAACAATGAGTCTACCATTCTCCAAAAAGTTGAGGAAATGATAGTACAGCCTTATATCTTTCATCCCACCAAGATTTAGGAATTTTACAATGTGGGAATGGAAGAAATATACATTTTTCACCCAAAACCCTGATTTTAAGGGTTTTCAAACCACCCGATAGAGAAATTGGAATATCTCCCTTGATACTCAATGAAATCTCACCACTCCAATGCCAAAGGAAATCTTATTCAATTACCTATCCAACCATTATGAGTTTGGAGCATGAAAGTGAACATACAGTCCGTACCAAGTATGGGATCATAAAATTCTTCACAAAAAAATAGGAAAAACAACAAACTTGTTATTGAAACTTCTTCAAAAGATCAACATCAACCTTGCCTCAACCAAGAGAGGCATATTTTAAGTCTTACAAACTCCCTCAAACTTCTTGCAACTATCTTTTGAAAAGAGAGACGTTGGAAAACAACTAATCTCATGCTTTGACTTCTAATTGCCTAGTTAAGGCAATGTGAGCAACTTCTACCAACTCGACCACAAAGAGCCTTCCAAAATGTGTCAAAGACATTTAAAACCTTGTAAAAAAGTAAGGTGACTCCCCTCAAGTGTCTATATACAACAAGGAATCATTTTTCCTTATTTTTCCAAGATGCACTAGACTTACAAAGGAGGATGGAGACCTTGTTGTACAAAGAAGTTGGTCACCAAGACCAAAAACTCAACCAAAAACCTAGAAGACCTACTAAAAATAATTGAAATGGTCCATAAAACCTTATTCCATCCATAAACTAGGAAACAAAACATGACAAATTATTCTAGGTCCCTTAGACCCATGGGTTCTCCTGCACCATACTCCCAAGCAAGAAAAATATTTCAAGTCCTCTTTGAGATCAGGTCTTCTACAGTAGTTCCATGCTGTTTAATATCATTTTCTAACATCCATGTTGCATCCTCTTTAGGTAGACCTTTCCATTTGACTAGGCATTCCTTGTAAACCTTCCTTCTAGTCTTCTTTGTCTCCTTGGTGTCTAGGATGCATTCAAGAGTCATAGGTTGGTTGGGGGGTAGTTCCTTCACCCAATCTTCATCCTCCATTGTTTTTGTACCTGATCCATCACCTGCACTCACAAAAGCTTTGAAAGGATAGAAGTCAGAAATGTTGAAGATAGGAGAGATTGCCACCCCAGGAGGTAGCTCTATTTCATAAGCATTTTGGCCAAACTTGTGGACCACCTTGCAAGGTCCTATCTTCTTCATCATGAGTTTGGTATACTTTCTTTTTGGAAGTCTCTCCTTCTTTAAGTGTGCCATCACCGAGTCTCCAACCTTGAATTGGACATTCCTCTTCTTTACACATGCCTTTTCCTTATACTTCTCAACATTCTTTTGAATGGTTTCCTTCACTTGTTGATGAATATCCTTGATTGTAACAACAAAGTCCTCACCTTGAGCACTTCTCTTAGCAACTCCTTATAGATCTCTTAGTTCATAGACCCCTCTAGGTTGCATGCCATAGACTACTTCAAAAGGGCTTCTACCAATGCTCCTATTCATGGAGTCATTATATGCAAATTCAGCCTGAGGTAAAATCATATCCCAAGCTTGTCCATGCTCCTTGGTAAGGCATCTTAAGAGGTTTCCCAATGATCTATTCACCACTTTAGTTTTTCCATCCATTTGTGGATGGTATGCTGAACTAAAGGACAGATTTTTTCCTTGAGTTTCTTCCACAAGGCCCTCCAAAAGTGACCAATGAATTTAGAATCCTTGTTAGAAATAATGCTTAAAGGCAATCCATGTATCCTAACAACCTCCTTAAAGAAGAGACCTGCTATATGAGATGCATCATTGGTGCATTTGCAAGGAAGAAAATGTGCCATCTTACTAAATCTATCAACTACCACAAAGATACTATGAAAACCTCTTTGGGTTCTAGGCAACCCCAAGACAAAGTCCATACTTACACACTCCCAAGGCCTATTGGGAATGGGAAGTGGTTGATAGAGTCTTGCATTTGATGAAGTTCCCTTTTCCCTTTGACATATTGTGCAGCCTTCCACATACCTTCTCACATCCACCTGCAACTTTGGCCAATAGTAAAATCTCCTAACTTGTTCCAAGGTCTTGTCAAGGCCAAAGAGACCTCCAAGACTCCCACTATGTTTCTCCTTTATGATATGCTCCCTCATTGAGCATTTATGCACACACAATTGGCTTCCTTTGAAGAGAAAACCATTCTGCAATAAAAAGTCAGAGAATTCACCATGAAAAGAATTCAAATGTTGCTCACAAAAATTGTATACCTCCTTGAAATCTGAATCTTCATGATACATATCCTTCAATGCTTCGACCCCCATGCTTTGGAGTTGGATCTCTTGCACTAAAAGTACCCTTCTACTGAGAGCATCTTCCACCTTGTTTGCTTGGCCCTTCTTATGCTTTATTGTGAAAGTATAGGCTTGCAAAGACTCTACCCACTTCATGTACCTATGACTGAGTTTTTCCTGTGCATTCAAAAAACTCAAGGCATGATTATCAATATAAACAAAAAATTCTTTAGGTAACAAGTAGTGCCTCCACTTTTTGAGGGCTTGGACCATAGCATACAATTCCAAATCATAGGAAGAATACTTCCTCTTTGCTTCATTTAGCCTCTCATTGTAAAATGCAATTGGTCTGCCTTCTTGGCTCAAAAAAACCCCTATAGCTTGATTGCTAGCATCACACGCAATGGTAAAAACTTTATCAAAATCAGGGAGCACAAGTATAGGCTATTGTGCTACTCTCATTTTCAAATATTCAAACCCTTTATCAGCCTCATTGGTCCAAGAAAACTTACTTTTGTTACCTCCTTTGATGGTGTCCAAGATTGGTGCACAAATTTGGGTAAAGTTCTTGATGAATTTTCTATAAAAGCTTGCAAGTCCATGGAAGCTTCTCACATCTCCCATGGATTTTGGTGTTGGAAAAGTAAGAATAGCATCCACCTTTGAAGGACCCATCTTCAAAATTTCCTTGGAGATGACAAAACCAAGGTAGACTAGTTCTTCCTTCATGAATTCACACTTTTCCATGTGATCAGTAGCTTCTCCTATTGTAACCTCCTTAGTACCATGTCAAACACAAGGATTTCATCTAAATAAACTACAAGAAATTTTCCAATGAAAGGTCTCAATACCTCATTCATAAGGCGCATAAATGTACTAGGGGCATTTGATAACCCAAAGGGCATCACCAACCACTCATAGAGCCCTTCATTAGTCTTAAAATTTTTCTTCCATTCATCCCCCTCTTTGATCCTTATCTGAGGGTACTCACTCTTTAGATCAATCTTGGAAAAGTAAGATGCACTTGATAGACAATCCATGAGGTCCTCCATTCTTGGCATCAAGAACCTATATCTGATTGTGATCTTATTAATGGCTCTTGAATCAGTGCAAAGCCTCCAATTCCCATCCTTCCTTGGTGTTAGGAAATTAGGAACAACACATGGGCTCAAACTCTTCCTCCCTAGCCCTTTATCCATCAACTCTTGCACTTGTCTTGCAATCTCCTCATTTTAAGTAGGTGTCATCTTGTAT
>VDFB02189389.1:0-20626 GCA_007258455.2 Sequoia sempervirens
GACTTCCTAATTTTTGAATGGTGTCCCATTATCTGAGATAATGGCTTGTGGGTTTACCTGCGGCTATATGGATAATTTGGGGATGAACTTTGAGATCTGCTTTCGATTGACATGGGTCATTGGTATGGCTTCCACCACTTTGTGAAGTACTTAGTTGTAGTTATAATTTGTATGCATTGGATTAGAGGTGGGTGGGATTTTCCCCAATGAGGTCGAGTCCCCTTTGTGAAAAGAGACCATGGTGTGTGGCGATGGGTGAAATGTGAGCTGGAGCATGGATGAGGTCCCCATGTTCGACATTGTAAGCACATTTTAGCATGATCATGGCTACCAGCTCTATTGTGATAATACCCCAACCTCAGCAATTTCTTGGCAATGGTCATTCCACTCGAGTGTGAGCCACAAATACCGTTATGAACCTCAGTTAGAGCGGTTAATGCCTCCTCAACATTTAGACAGCGAAGTAAAGTACCCTCTATGCTTCTACGGTATAAGGTATCACCTAGGATGACAAATCTGGATGCCTTTTTGATAAAGGTTCGTTTTAGGCTAGATGGTAGGTCAGTGGGTAAGACTCCTATTCGAAGATAAGTGTAGATGTCATGATACCAAGGATCGCCAGGACCAACGATTTCACACACATATTCTGATTCTGGTACCTCAAATGTGGGAACGAGAATCTGCTCGATCAGAAATTCATATTTCGGTACATTATGAGGGATGTCTACTAGAGACCCAATTGTAGCCATGGCGTCAGCTGCTCTGTTGTTGGTTCTTGGAATCTGCTCAAATGTTATGTCGATGAAGGATTCTTTTAGAGTCTCAACCAATTTTTTGTATGGGGTTAGCTTGTCATCCTTTGTCTGATATTCATTATTGACCTGATTTATGATCAGTTGTGAGTCGCCCTAGACCTTGAGAGCTATGATATTCCACTGCACTACTATCCTAAGACCTATAGTCAAAGCCTCGTATTCTGTAATGTTGTTAGTGCAAGGAAATGTAGTTTGCTTATGATCTTGGTATCACGGAGTCCACGTGGGGTGATAAAGAAAGACACCGGCTCTGATCCATCGCGTGTATGTATATTACATGGAAGTATAGTTTCCAATGATCGGCAATGTTGAGGGTTAAAAGAAATAGCTCATCACGGAAACTCTGAGACAAGGGGATTCTCATAATACATAGGTGCTTCTGCTAATTGGTCTGCAATAACTTGACCCTTGATGGCTTTTCTCTCAACATACTTGATGTCATATTCTGATAATATCATGACCCATTTTGCCATTCTGCCAGTTAACAATGCCTTAGATAAAAGATATTTGAGGGGATCAATTTTCGCAATGAGCTTGATCTTGTGTACCAACATGTAGTGTCTGAATTTTGGGATGCAAACACTCTTGCCGAGGAAAGCTTTTCAATGAAGAGATAATTGCTTCGTGACCGACCATTGTCCTGGCGATATAGTAGATGGCCCTTTCTGTTCCGTTTTCATCATGCTGAGCAAGAAGAGCTCCTAGGGATGCTGCTGTTGCTGACACATATAAGATCAATGGCTTTCTTGGGATAGGTGGCATTAACACTGGAGGTGTCATTAGATATTCCTTTATTTTTTTGAATGCCTCTTCGCACTTGGTATCCCATTTGTATACTACCCCCTTGTGGAGTAGGTGTGAATACGGATTCTGCTTGTCTGCCAATTGTGCTATGAACCTTCGAATGGATTGGAGCCTGCCTTGGAGGCCTCTCGGTTGCTTTAAGTTCCTTGGTGCTTCCATCTCAAGGATTGCTTTGACTTTTGTTGGATCCACCTCAATACCCCTCATAGGTATGTATCGCCGGTTTACGGTTATGCGCCCGAAGATGCACTTCTTGGGATTTAGTCTAACTTTGTATTCTTCCAATCTGTCAAAGATAGCACTTAGGGTTGCTGTATGATCTTGTCTTTTCCTTGATTTTGCTAGGATGTCGTCTACATAGTCTTCAACTATTTTGTGAATCATATCATGGAATATCAGCGTCATGGCCCTTTGATAGGTTGCTCCTGCATTTTTGAGGCCGAATGGCATCATGTTCCAGCAGTAGGTCCCCCACGGACAAGTAAAAGCTGTCTTGTGTTGATCTTCTTTTGCTATCATAATTTGGTTGTATCCTGAAAATCCGTCCATTAGCGATAGCATCTCATGCCCTGCTGTCATGTCCACTATCATATCGATATTGGGAAGTGGAAAGTCATCCTTGGGACATGCTTTGTTCAAATCTCTGAAATCCGTGCAGATTCTGATAGCTCCATCAGGTTTTGAAATAGGTACCAAGTTCGATACCCATTCTAGATAATCAATTGGTCGGATGAATCCAGCATCTAGTAGCTTTTTGAGCTCCATTTTGACTAACAAAGCTATTTGAGGATGCATTTTGCGAAGCTTCTGTCTGACAGGTTTTGCATCTGGATACACTGCTAGGTGGTGGACCACAGTTTTTGGATCAAGTCTGGCATATCAGCATAACTCCATGCAAAGTTTATTTGTCTTTCCCTTAGGAATGCTGCTAGGAGTTCTTGTTCTTCTGATAATAGTGATTCCACATAGAATGTTATGTGCAGGGTCTCCTCTGTTCCTAGGTTGATTGGGTTGCATTTTTCGGCCAAAACTGCTGACTTCTCTTAATGAATAGCTCTTAGGGGAAGATTGAATCCTTCATCCTCAGGCACCTCAGAGAGGTTTTCACCATTGGATACGTCCTTTATTTTTACTATTTTGTTGTCAGAGAGTGCCATGGTGTGGTTTTCACTCAAGGACTTGGATATGATTCTTAGTTTTTCACTTTTGCGACTGAAAGATTCAATCATTTCCCCGTAATAAGCATGTGTGTCCAACTCCATTATGAATCCTGCCTTGTGATCTCCATCTGAAATGTTATCTCTCAACCCCATGAATTCTGAGAGCGCTTCATCATTTTCGAATGTATCATGAACTGGTGGTCCTCGTTGGTCATAGTCGATCAGTTGGGGGTAGACTAAGCGGATCTCATGATTTTGCGTATTTGGTTCAAAGGATATGGTACTAATCATGCAAAGGGTGGTATCTTCGAATAACCTAGGTAGGTTGGATAAGGTATCTTCGTCATCGCTACTAATATAGGTCTCAGTGATAAAATTATGTGTGTCCCTACCTGTGACTATTGGTGAGTGTAGTTGCACTATTACTGGCTGAGGAGAAACATTAGCAGCTCTAATCGGAGGACTTCGGCCACGTATGGTTATTCTCGGAGTAGCACATCCAAGACCAAGATTTGTTATGGGTCGCATCTCCGGCATGATAGGTATTATGAGGCCGTTGTCATTTTGTCCCAATCTCTGGTTTCGGTCATAGCCCATTGCAAGCATCATGTGTAGGCCTCTGCTTCTTTCATCCATTGGTAATTCAGGTGTCGGTCTTTCATCTCGATACAACATGTTTGATGGATCTACTTCAATTACCTCATGGCCAAGGTCTCCCCACCTTGTGAATTCAAGATAATTTTGAGGATAGGTTTGTGATAAGGGAGCTTCATTTTCTTGTGGGCGTCCTCATGATCTTGGAGATTGTGGTAACTCTCCTATCACAAAAGCATTGTTAGGAAGCCTATAACTTCCACAACCGTCCTTATGTGTGAATTTTACACATTGGTGGAAGGTTGATGCTACGGCTTTCATTGCATGGATCCATGGGCATCCTAGGAGAATGTTGTATGGTAAGTCGAGGTCCAGGACCTGACAGGTGGTTTCCATAAGTGTTGGCCCTACTTGGATAGGGAGCTTAATTGTGCCTTGTGACACTCTTTCTTGGTCATCATATGCTCTGATTGTTATGCCCTTTCCTTTGTCAATGGAATCTTCTAATATCTTTAACTGCTTGATGAGGCTGAAAGAACAAATGTTCAAACCTGCACCTCCATCCACCAGGACCCTTTTGATTTTGCTTTTGTTCACAATGACCTCCAAGTGAAGTGCGCGATTGTGAGATGGTTGGGCGGGAAAATCTTGGTCAGAAAATGTAAGGAGGTTAGGCGTTATGATGTTTCCGACCATAGCTTGGAATTGTTCCGCATCAAGATCTGCGGGGACGGTGGATGAGGCTAATGCTTCTTCGAGGATCTTTTTATGGGCCGATGATATTTTTAACAACTCCATGATGGAGATGTGTGCTGGTGTTCTTTTGAGTTGGTCTACGACATTGTAGCTATACAGAATGGCTCTTGATGTAGGGACTCTATTGGGTTGGGATGACCCTGCAATGGTGACTTTTCCGCCTCTTGTGGTGACTCCACAATATTCGGCATGGGCGCCTTTGATGGTGATGACCATGCAGTTTTCATTGAGGTTGGCAACAACTGTTTCGTACACATGATTTACACTGCCTTTTCCTTTATCCTTGTTATTCCCTTTGTTTCCATGATTTGGCATCGGATTCGTGTAGATTTTAAGATCCTGATTCCCAGTAGGTGCTTCCACATTTATGATTCTTTTGTCGATGAGATCTTGTATGATGTTCTTGAGTCTCATGCAATTATTTGTTGTGTGGCCTTTGATTTTGTGGAACTCACATAGCTGATTCTCATTGTACCAAGGAGGTTTGACATCAGGTTCTTGATAATTTTCAAATGTAGGAGCTTGAATGAGTTTTTCGTCGATTAGCTTTTTCATGATGTCTTCAAGTGGTTCCCCCAAAGTAGTGTATTTTCGTTTGGGGTATGTTTTGCGTTGAGGCGGTCCTCTTTGGTCGTTGACGTTATTGATGGTGGGATTACTGTTGGGTTGATATGTTGTGTGATGAGTGTTTTGGCGCTAGGTTGGGTTTATGTGTGGGTGTATGTTTGCATGGACCACTGATGACCACCTTGGCATCAATGACACCATCATTAGTAACATTCTTGTTTCTTGCCCATGTTTGAGGTTTATCATTGTAATTTGATGGTGGGTGATTGTTTTTTGATTCGTGATATGATGTTGATTCGATGGGTTGGGTTGCAAGGGCTCTTTTGATGCTAAGCGCCTCGGAGATTAGTTAATCATAGGTGGTGATTCCCTGAACCTTGAGGTGGAATGACAAGCAGCCTTCATGGTTGGTAATGATTGTACAGACTTGTTGTTTCTTTTCCTCGGCATGTCCATTTGTCTGCATTGGCTCCTTGGATCGCCATCGCTATGAAGAAAATGAAGCTTAAAGATTCATTCTTTCCTTGTTTCCGTGAAATGAGTTCTTCGAGACCAACATCCATTGCAATGTTACATGTAGTTTCTAATGAATGCCTCTAACTTCTTCAGTCGTCCTGTAATGCCTCGGCTGGGGTAAGCTTTTAGAGAACCATTCTATAGCATCTCCTTCTAAGCTCCCAGGAAATAGCCGACGTGATAAGTATCGTCATATGCAACCTCCATACAATGAACCTGGAACTCCCTGATGTGATCTTCAGGGTTTCCCGTCCCTCGATATTTGTCAAATTTAGGGATCTCAAATCCCTTAGGGAATGGTTTCATGTCTAGGATCCTATCAAATGGATAGGGACACAAGTTGCTTTGTGTTTTGGTTGTTCGCCCTGATTGAAGATCAAGTACTTGTTGCGAGAGCAACTTGAATTGTGTCGTCATATCATTCTGAGGATCAGGTGGTGGAATGAATGTGTTTTGGGGTGTTGCAATCTGGTTTGGATGGATGGGTTGGTTTGGATGGATGGGTTGGTTTGTGCATTGTTCAATGGTATCGGTATGTTGTGGCGAGCGAAGTAGGCTTCTACTTGTTTTTGGATGAACAATGCTTGTTGTTGCTCTTGTTGTTGTTGCGCTAGGATTTTTGCTTGTTGCTGCACTTGTTGCTGTTCTAACAATGCTTGATGTTCTGCTAGCTGTTGCGCTTGTTGTTGTTCTAACAACGCTTGTTGTTCTGCTTGTTCTTGTTCCCACAACGCTTGTTGTTGGGCTACCAATTCTGCTGCTTCTTGCTGCTCTTGGTATTGCTTTAATGCTTATTGATATGCTTGTATTTGCGCTACTTGTGGAAGAAGTTGTGCTTGTGCTTGTGCTTGTTGTGTTTGATATTGAGATTGCGCTTGAGCTTGGGCTTGCGCTTGTGTGGTTTGTTGTTGCAATAAAAGTTGTGCTTGAGCGACTCTTTGTGCTTGCAATGCTTGTGTAGCTTGGGCGGCTTGTTGTTGTTGCTATTGCAATAAAGCTTTGGCTTGTTGTGCTTGTTGTGCTTGTAATGCAACTTGTACGGTTTTAGTAGCTTGCGCAGCTTGAGCGGATTGTTGCACGGCTTTTTGTTTTTGCACTTGTTGGTGTCCTCTTTGAAAAGTGGCTTGTAATGTTGCGTTGAACTGGTTTGATGTGGTAAATGATGGTGGTGGTGGAGGTGGTGGTGGATTTGGAATGGCGTTTGTGGTGGTGGTGAATGATGATGTTGTGTTGATTATTTGGTTGGTGGATGGTGTTGTCATGTTGATTGCATGATTGGTGGATGGTGTTGTTGATGTGGTAAGTGGTGTCATTGATATGATTGGCCCTTGAGAGACCATGCTTTGCAATGTTTTGGGGGTGTTTGATGATGTTGCCATTGCTTGTGTGTTTGTCGTTTGTTGTTGTGATGTCAACAATGAGTTTTGAGCGTTTGGCAAAATGTTTTGATTCATGGTTGGGATAGTGGTTTGATTGATGCTTGGTAGGGGAGGTAACCCCAAGCCAAGGAGTGATGTGGATGATAATGGTAGTGGTGGGAGAGGTGGAAATGTAAGGGGGGGAATCCCTGCGAGAGTGTTGTGGTGTTGAAAATGCCCCCTGCTCTGAATATGTCCCCCTCCTCTTGTGAATTCGTGAGAAGAGGTGTTTGTGGTGCTCCGTGAAAAGATGTTGATGATAGGTCATAATGTAAAGTGAGAGGAACATTTTGGTGTAATGGATTATGGGGGATGTTATGTTCCAAGGTGGTGTTTGCATCCAAGTTTTGGTTATTTACAAGGGGATGTGATTGAATTTTATTGAGGAATGTGTTTCCCTTGTTGACATTTGGTTGAGTTGGAGCAATCGATGTCATGATTTTTGGAATGTTTTGCATGATGTTTTGGGATGGGGGTGTAGATGAAATGGGGATGGTGGATAATATTGGTGGAAAAGATGTCTCTACTATAGTGGTTACATCAAAATCCGAAGGCAACTTGGCCCCTTGTTTTGCTAGTTCAAGCATGTACAACGAAGGGTTGAGTCTCATCATGACGTTGATGATTCTATGGTTATCCGGATTTTGGAGCATTTCAGCTATTTCTTCACGAGACATTCCAAAGGTGAGGTCCTCCCCTTGATTTTCTTCTTGTGGGTTTTGTGATGATGAGGGGACCAATGGATTCCTTGATTCTGCAAGATTCATTTCTGCGTTTGTTTGGCTGAGGTCACTTGAAGCGGGAGTTTCTTTGTGGGCTTCCATACTCTTCTTGTATTGAGATCTCGTTAGAACCATAAAACAAAGATCAATCTTCGGAAATATGGGAGATGAATCTCTTGATTCCTTGGATTTAATCTCTATTTTATGTCCCAAAGTGAAAGTCTTAGGATGCTTTTAGGATCAAATGTGATGATGATATGATGATATGATGATATGATGGTGATGTTCAAAGATGGATGTTATGGAGGTTTTTGGCTTTTGATAAATCTTGAATGAAATGCTAGGACTTTGGATTTTTGATTGGTTTGATTTTTTGGATTTTGAGATTTTTGCCCTTGATCTTGATTTGGAGTTTGATTTGGATTTTGAACAAAAAGACCCTAAGATGTTTGATAATGATCTAAAGGATAGTTGTGTTCAAAGGATGATGATTTGGATACGTGTGAGGAGAAGGATGCATCTACCCACACCTACCCAAACAAAATGATTGTTTCACTAAGTATATGGAGAAGGATTCATCTACATACACTAAGCTAAACAAGATGATTTGGATGACTTTTGACTAAGGATATGAAAAAGGATGCATTTACACATTCATAGCCAAAGGTGTTTTGATAAACATTTTCAAGGACTTGGTCTCAATGATTTTGGTGTTTGCTTGATTTTGTCATAAAGCCTAGCTTCAAGGATGATTTCAAGGTTTTTCAAAAGATGATTTGTGAGATGGATTTGATGTTTTGAAAGATGGATGAAAGAGGTTTGATTTGTTTTGATCCCTAGATGAACCTAAAAAGACCACTTTGTATTTTCCAAGACCTAGGTATTGAAGAGCATGCATATGCTTCCTAAAGACCTTTGTTAACCAAGGAATGATTTGAACATTTTGGATTTCCAATCAATGATTTGTGCTTTTGGGATTTGGAGTCTTCAACACACATGAAAGTTCATTTTGCTTACTCTTTGCTTAATGGATTTATTTTACCACAAACACTCTCTTTGATTAAAGTTTCAAACTAAGATGTCCAATGTCTTGATTTCTTTAAACCCCATAAGATATTTTATGTGGAAATTCAATGAACTTAAGGCAAGGGTTTTCCTATTGTTTACTCAAGAAGACAAATTGAGATATAATCCAATGCTTAGGAACCTCTACAGACATGAATCCGTAGGAAAGCAGTAACATATGGATTGAGTCAATGATATTTGTCTTAAGAGGGTTTGGAAATTTTGAGAATCATGTTGAATGTTTGTTTGCAAATGTTTCTCATCACACTGTGTTTTCAAACAAAGAATAATTACAAGCCCTATGGATGTGTAAGACAATATTTGTTGGATTCCCACTTGGAAAGTCCGACTCGCTTATCTCTAGCGGATGGTTGATGCTTGACCCCACCGCCTCCCCACCATTGCGCTCGTCGGTAGCCAAGCATCAACACCCGAAACTCCCACATGCTGCTTTCCATCTCTACTAGAAGACCATAAGAGGTGGGGTGGCTTCGAGCGACCGTTCTTGCACCAACAAATAGATTAAGGATTTTGGCAAATTCTAGCACATGGGTTCTAGTAAGGACTTTCCGTTCGTGGAGATTGACCCATACGGACAAGAGTCCCCTTTCGGATCCATCTTGTCGGAGCCAACCGCATTATGGCATTTAACCAAAACCCTCATTTATATCCCGGCTGGAAATACTCTTGGCTTTAGAGTGTTACCGGTTGAGTCGTCGCTTGGGTGAGTACTTTTCCCCAAGGCAGGCCCTCTAAGATAAACAAAAGCGAGCAAAGACACAATCCGTAACTCAATCGATCTTTGATGGCACAAAGAAAGAGAATGTACGCGAAAATTCCCCTACTCACACTCGCACAAGATGTTCAATTTTTAAGCCCAAATTGAAGTGTTTCAAAGCAATAAAATGTACTTTGAGTGTTTCTCTTGCACCCTAGATCGCACGAAGCGCAAGGGGAGAGGATACGTACTCAAAAGACAATCACACAATTCAAACACTTGTTCGTTTTATACCCTTCAAAGCAATTGTGAATTCGTTTTAAGCACCAAATGAAATATGAAGATTGTTTGTTCAATTTTTAACCCAAAACGAACTCTAGTAAGTTTGTCCTAAGATTCGTTTTAAGCCCTTTGCAATGAAAAACAAATTGTTCATTTTAGCCCCAAATGAAAACTAGTGTTCTAGAACGAAAAGAAAAACAATTTCGTGAGGTAGTGTTGATCAAACACTAAATTGTTTAAAAACACATTGTGTTTTCAAAAAAAAGAATTTCCCCTCCTTGGTTTTCATTTGATAGTCTTCTCTTTGTTGACTTTTCGCTTCCTTGTACCTTGCCTTTGTTCACTTTTTTTTGGTACCTCCTTCGCTTTTCCTTTGTTTGCTTTTGTACCTATCAAACAAAAGATACTTATGTGAGGATCAAAATACTAAACTTATTTTGATGATTAACTTTAAATGATAACATGATTTCAATTGAATAGATCCATTAATTACAAAGGATTAGTTCTTTAAAAGATCATCATAAATTTCAAATCATAATGATGAAGATAAGTTATAATACAAATCTAATAACAATGAATCATCTTTAAAGCACCAATCTTTCATAAAAATATATATTACCATAAATTGCATATGTTGACTATTATATTAATCCAAGTGATACAATAATATAAAATCACGACTCTTTAATCCAACCAACTTCCAAAATCATTCACTAAAGCCACATATCACCAAAAGATCAAATGCAACTACCCTATAGAAAGACTTTTGACTCTTTAAAGCAAATGCATATGGTAAGAGTAAAGTTGCGGGGTTTAGTTGGGGAGTTTCCAGAGAAACTACAAGTGGCAAGTGTAAAAGCTAGCAGTCGTTATGTTTAAAGGAGATTCAAGCCAAAGGAATTTATGACCTAGCCTTCAAGCTTATGCATTTAACTGTCCCAAACTCGTGCCTAAAAAAAAAAGAACCTTGACTTTCATGCAATTGGCAGGCGTAGAGGCAATCTCCATTGCTTTCTGACAGAGTGTAGTGACTGTAGGAAAGGCACGATAGGTTGAGATAAAAGGAGTCAACCAAATAATACAAACAAATGCAGAGAGTGGCCCAAACTAGAAACATGGAGAGGGTGCGTAGATTAGTATAAAGACAGCAGCCAAACAAACGCATGGACGCACCCCTGACACTTCATCTCAATAAATAAATCAGGAAGTCTGAGAAAAGAACTAAATCATGAACATATCATCAAATGTAACTCAATCCATTTAAAACAAAATAACCAGGTGCTAAACCATGACGCCTTATCCTGACATTAATGAGCAGTGACTAAAATGAATACTAAATGTTTCACCATTTTGACATAGACGTCTTCAATCATCATTCCTGCATAGATATTGGTTAGTGATGGCAATTATATTAAATGCGCCAGACAAACAGGAACTATCATGAATTCATTTACTGCGCCCCTCATGACTCCATTTAATGCATTTATTTGATGTGCTCCTTACAACTTTCCCTTACAAGCATACAACGATTCAAAGTGCAACTGGAAAGCAAACAAAGACAATAGCCGCGCCCAAAGTCTTTTAAAGAGAGTTTCAAATTTTTGTTATTTGGTGGGTGAATGAATACAAAAGGCCTCGATAATTTAAAGCTACACCCTTAATGCTATTCCAAGAATACTTTCAAACTAGATACCATATGCCTATGTAAAGCAGAATCCTTCTCTTAAATGCGCTGCCCCTACCCTCCTGTCATTGATCTTTGCAAGAGACGTGTAGACAAAATCTCTGTTGATCTGCATTTATTTCTCCATTTGATTGTTTGACAAAATGCTTGAATTCTGCAGATGTGCATTCAAAATCTGAACAAGCACGCCTCAAATATCTTCAAGATCAATTAGAATAATTATTGCACATTGACATCATACATGAATAAAACATGAATAAAACGTGGCATGTTAATGACAGTGAGAGAGCTCGCAGCAAAGTAGATTCAACGTCTTACCATAGAAATGAGTAAGATTCCAGCGAATAAATGACTTTTAAAGAACTTTCAAGTAATTCAATGTTATGAAAGTGATAAGACAGGATAAAACACACACTAAGGAACACACCTAGGCAAATATATCAACAATTGGGATTCATATATTTAAGCTCCTATTAAATCGGTCAACTATTCTTTCTCCAATGTTACCAGTAAAGCGCAGACAAAGGCATGTGAGCTGGTTGACACAATACCTTGTGGACTGTTTAACAGAATGCATAGACAAGGCGTGCGGGCTGTTTAACAAGGCCAAAATGTGGTGCATAGACAAGGCGTGCGGGCTATTTAACAAGGCCAAAATGTGGTGCATAGACAAGGCGCGTTACTAGCTTGATAAAGTATCTTCCTTGGCAGAGATAAATGCCCCAAGCTGAAAGCATAAATAAGCACGAGAACTGTTGATAATATGCCTCAAAAAGAGGGGGGTGGATGAAGCTCAAAGCAGCGAATGTGATCAATTAAAGAAAATAAATCTACACATGTATAGCAGGAAACTTGTGACTAAAGTTTATGTCGAAGGTTCCATATGGATGTCCCTTCATTGTTGCAAGAAATCTGGTTGCTTCATCTATTTTATTTCATCAAAAACTAACATCAAAATGCTTTTGAGAAAACTTCCCAAATTATTCACCATTATGTAATGTTGAAAAACTGCAAACTAATGATTAATCTGTAAAATATTAATCAAATTCCCAGCAATACGTTCAATGAAGCATCTCAAAAATGAAAATGCATGCAACTAAATCAATTAGCCCTCCTTCTAGCGCCAAATGTGAGTGCCTTTAAAAATCTGCAAACACTAAACTCAACCATGGGTTAGCACCTACAAATCTTTCAAGAACACTCCTATGAAATACCTTGCAAAGTGCTTAAAACATACATCAAAAGGATGAAAGAAAGCTACAAGCATCATGAAAGCAATCACAAGTTACCTATTCCATAGTTGGATTGGTGTCACATGTGCTAGTGACCCTTTCCCAATCCTTGATCAAAGCTAAAATGATAAAATGCAAATGGATATGGTGGAGTGATGATGAACAAGATCAAATCTCAAATGAAGAGAGTAACCTTGCATGAAATTGTGAAGGATTTGCTTGAGGATGAAGCTTGTATTTAAAGATTTTCAAAATGCTAAGTGTTGAAGAGGGACCAATGTGGGATCAAAAACAAGCCAATGAGTTGAGGACACTTGTCATCATGTGATTAGTTGATGTATGTGCAAGATTTGGGAAGAGTGCCCAAGAGGGGAAATTTTGAATTCAAATTTGCAATAAATTTTGAGAGGGGGACAAGAAAGAAGAGCAATAAATGCCATGTTTGACTTGTCATGTTGAGAGAAATGAGGTTTTAATAAATCAATAAAATTGATTTATTGTGCAAGGGCTAGATCTAGATAATGCAAGTGGGATGGGATTAGCATTAGATTAGGATTAGATGATGATTATGCTGATTAATGTTGATTAGATGATTTGACATTTTGACTTTGATAATTGATTTATTTAAATCAGAAAATGATGGAAAATGATTTAGGATTTGATTTAAATGAAGTCCTGATTTATTTAATTAAGTGGATGATGCAAGATGAAGGTTGAATGATAATGTTTATTTGATAAATGAATGGATGAAAATGCACTTGATTAATTGATGAATGGTCCTAATGTGACATCTAATTTGACTGAATCCGATCGAATGCATAATGTGAATTTTGCATGTCTACACTAACAATGTACTAGAATATGAGGCTTTGTTAATTGGTTTAAATATGGTTGTTAAACATACAATCAAATTGCTAACTATTCTAGGAGATTCTAAGCTAGTTGTTTCACAAGTTAAGTCAAAATATGCTACAAAACAAAAAATGTTGAAACAATATAGGAATGTTGTATGGGATACAATTGAATTATTTGATGCTTTCTCCATTGAATGGATAGATAGGTCAAAAAACATAATGGTAGATTTTTTAGCTAATATAGCCTTGAGAAGAGATGATATCACCTTGGCTGGAGTTTCCCAAGTTGAATTTAAAAAAAGACCTGTTGTCCCTGACAATATATATTGCTAGAAGGTTTTTAATGATGATACCAACCTCATAAAATTTATTCATTGCATAGATCAGTACGAGGCTCAAGAGATTGAATTCAATGCTTTTGTGGAGGAAGTAGATGGGAAACATACTATATTTGGAAAGGAGGTCTTGCAGCTTAAAACCAACAAGCTTCCCAAAGGACTTGTGGCATTAGAAAGGGTATATGATAGAAATGATCAATCTCTCATGAAGCAAACACCAGTCAAGAGGGAGGATATTGAAGAAATCAATCTAGGAACTAAGTTGGCAGCAAAAAAGGTATACATTGGGAAGAAAATAAGTCCAACAATTAGAAGAATGTTGATTGCATTGTTGAGAAAATACAAGAACATGTTTGCATGGTCCTATGAAGATATCAAGGTGTATAGGGAGGATTTATTTCAACATGAGATCCCATTAAAACCAAACGCAAAACTGTTTAGACAAAAGCAAAGGCCCATCAACCCATCTTTGGATAAGGAAGTTTGCATGGAATCTTCCAGATCGAGAATCAACAACGGTTGGTGGACCTATGGAAACTCATAGTCAAAAGGGAACTGTAGGGCTACCTGGTGTCATAGAGCAGAAGAAGAAGACTTCAAGGAGGATCAAAGAAACTATAGGCCTCAATGGGAAGACAAAACCCACCCCCAATATCAGGACTTGTGAAACCCTAAATGGAACAAGGGAAGATGGTCGAACCAAGGCTAATTTAGGTGATCTAGATATAAAGGCCAGGAAGAACTACCATGGAGAAAACCAAAATCAATATGGCCAAGGCACGAATGGCGCCCATTTAATAGAGGCTGGAGAAATATTAACAAAAATGATGTACAGAGTCGGGATCATGGGTGGCTTAGGGAAAATCCAATATCGAGGGTGGATGTGAATGAAAATTGGAATCCAAAGCTGCCAAAGGTGGTCAGGAAAGAATGATCTGATCGAACCACATTGAATTCCAAAGGAAAAGAGATTCTATTGGATGAGGCTGGTCCATCACACCAATTTGAGCAGATTAACAGTATGTCCCTTCCTGAGTCTAACCCCTCAATTAATTTTGATGAAAAATTTGTCAAGTGGAAGAAGGAGAGACTAGCAGAATTAGGTCTCTTTATCAAATGGGGTGGGGGATTCATGAAAAAATTGGATGAGGTAGTAACTTGGTGCCATAAAAAATGGGGAAACAAGGTTATTGTAAGAACCCTACCAAATGGTTTCTATATTATTACTTTCCCATCCCAGGAAGAAAAGAAAAAAGTGCAGAGCTATGGGCCTTACTTCCTAGATGGTACCCAGATGTATCTCATTGAATGTAACCCAAACTTTGACCCAGCAAAATTTGTAGTAGACAACAGCTCAGTATGGTTTCGCCTATACAACCTCCCTATGAATTACTGGGTGGAAGGTACCTTCAAGGAGATTGGGAGAAAACTAGGGGATTTCAAATTTATGGATAGTATCCAAGAGGATAAAGCTTGAGATTCCTACTTCAAAATTTGCATAGCCATTTCCCCCAAACAAGTTATCCCAATAGAAATCAATCTGGTGACTGCAATGGGTACATGGAAATAAAATATTGAAAGGGAGGATCAAATTGTATTATGCCCTAGTTGCAAGTCCATAAATCATGGGGAAGAAATGTGCTATGCCAGGGTCAAGTTGAATAGGTTGAACATGTATGCACAAACTGATTCTATGGTTGAAGGATTAAAGGAAAATCTCCCTTTTGGGACCCCTTAACCTTGCTTGGAGGAAGTATTGATCTATGTTGCTGGTATGTCAATAAAGAATAATGAAAATATATGGGAGGAAATGAGGAAAACAGTGGTTCTATTCACAAAGGTGATCAATCAACACAAGGAAGGTAGTGGGAAGGTTATGGAAGAAACTAGGAAAATGGTGGCCCCTATAGTGGAGCAAGAAGACGAGATCCCTTTTCCTAGATTGGATTTTATGGAGAAGTATGACCTAGAACCTCTAAGGGAGTAGTACGAAAAGTAGACATCTAATCAAGAATCTTTTGAGGCAAGGAAGAATGTTTTTTTTATAGAAGGTGAAGGAAGGGAAGAGGAAGACATAGAAATTCGACAGGAAAACCTGATGCTAGAAAGTAATGATTCAAAATTTGAAGAGCTAAGGAAGAATTCAAACAGAGATAGCAATGGGGAGAGAAAAAAATCCAAAATTAAAAGTGAATTGAACATATCAGAAGGGCAGCTGGAGGTCAACGCAGATGGGGATGAAGACCTGCTTGAAGGAGAAAATATAAGTTCTGATTCTAAATGGGAAGGAAGTATGGAGGAGGAGAAATATTGTAATTTAATAGAATGCAGCATTGTAAAAACACAACCCCTTCTAAATTTCATTGAACCCAACAAGAGGAGAGGCCCAAAAACAAATAAGGAAAACTTGGAACTAGCCGCCAATGAAAAAGGCCAAAGAAAATTGAGGAACGGGAAGGAGATCATCCTTCCCAAGAAGGCATGAGGTGCATAACATGGAATTCTAGGGGCTTAAATGTCCCTAGCAAATGGCACACTTTGAAGCATCGAATCAATCAAAGTAAAGATGTTTTCCTATTGCAAGAAACAAAATGGAGCAAGGAGGAGTATCAGAGCAAGATGAGGTTCTGGAAATAGTGGGAGGTAGAGTTTGTGGAAGAAATTGGGGCTTCTGGAGGTTTGGGGCTATTATGGAACCCTCTAATGGTTAGTTGTGAGTTAGAGACATTATCTCATAATTGGGTGGTTGTTAGGTGCAGGACTTTGAGTCAAAACAAATCAGCAATGATTGTGAATGTATATGGCCCAACTTCAACAGTGGAAAAGAGGAACTTGTGGTCTAACATCTCGGCATGGCTAAGATTGCAAGAGGAATATAGAATTATAATTGGAGGGGATTTCAATGCAACCAAGGACAATTCAGAGAAATTGGGAGGTATACAAACTATTTACATAGCACAACAAGATTTCTATACCTTCATAGGAGTCAATAATCTTAGGGAGATCCCAACTAGGAATGGAAGATATACATGGACTAACAGAAGAAAAGGCTTCACACACATAGAGGAAAAATTAGACCCCTTTTTCCTTGGTAGAGATTGGGATAGTGCAGATGCAACAATAGAGGCAAGTGTTCTACCATATACAAGCTCTAATTATTACCTTATAGAACTCAATATAAAACTTGATGAGAAAAGGGGGAATCTCCCTTCAAATTTGAGAACATGTGGCTTAGGGACCCTAAATTATTTGATTTGATGATAGGTTGGTGGAATGAAGTCAGGTTTGACAAAAAAACCAAGCTCTTCATTTTAAATAAAAAGCTAACACATGGGTATGTGCAAGATCATGATGGGCCAAAAAGTGGCGATATGATGGGTATTTGTAGAGTATGTGGCTGACGACTTTTTTTTAATCCAAAATTGATGAAATGAAAAGGGTTTTAAAGGAGATTCTCAACTTTCCACCAATATAAATTATTCTTTACTTTGAATTTAATAAATAATTATTATTCATTTTCTATTTGAATTACAACTAAAAGTCTTGATTGATAGGCTAATTGAAAACCATCTATATCTTTCAAACAGTATCACATTTTTGGAATACAAACATGCATCACATTCTATGCTTCATACTATAGGATTAAACAAAGAAAAATTGAATTTCATGAAGTTTTGACCAAGTTAAGGTGGTCAGACATATGAGTTTTATAGTTTTTAAATGTTGTAATAAAAATCATAATTAATTATTTACTTGGAAAAAATTACAAAAAAATATTCATCACATCTGAGCATGAGTCATCTACTTATTTCTAAAATATTATTAAAAAATATTATCATTTATTGTGGTTAGGGTGGTCAGACAGACACGCACTTCTTTTTTCCCTAAAATTCAAGTACTACTGCATTGAAATTTCAAATTTCACCAAATAGATTTAAAAAAACCTAGTAGTTTAGAAACTACATTCAATTTTCTACAAATTATATTCTTACATATTTTTGAAATAGTATAGATAACTTATTCAAATTTTACGTCAAGTTGCCTAATTCTAATTTTTTTGAATTTTTTGCCACTTAAGGGCCTATTTTTTCCATTATGATCCTACACATACCCACATATCAAAATTAAGCTAAAAGAATGGAACAAAGAACACTTTGGGAATATCTTTGAGAAGAATTTAAAGGAAGTAGAAGAGGAGATTTAGAGTATTAATGAGAAAATTATAGAAAAAGGGATGGAGTTAGAAGACTTTGAGTTGGAGAAAAAACTGAGATTTGAGCTGAAGGAAATATCAGCAAGAGGAGATATACTAGCGACAATAGTCTAGGGAGGTATGGTTAAAAGATGGTGATAAAAATACAAATTTCTTCCATAGAACAATAGTAACTAACAAAAACAAAAAGAGAATTGTGGAGGTGAGGACAGAGGATGGGACCCTCACGCAATCAATGTAAGAAGAAAATTAGGAGACAATTCACTACTTCCAAGGCATATTGAATAGGAATACTGAGGAGCACATGAGGGAAAGAACCAAATTTTTAAATAGAATCGCCTCAGTAATTAGAGATGAGGACAATAGGGAGCTATTCAAAGAATATCTTTGGAGGAAGTTAGGAAAGCAACCTTTCAACTTGGCCCAAATAAGGCCCTTGGGCCAGATGGATTTCTATCCAAATTCTTCCAATCATTATGGGATATAATAATCGAAGATTTGCATAGAGTTGTGGAGGAATCAAGGAAGAAAAAAACCATGCTTAGAGCTCTGAACCATACTTTTATTGCATTAGTTCTGAAAAAGAAGGAAGCACAAAGCTTTAATGACTACAAATCCATTGTGTTGTGCAACACTGTCTATAAGATTGTTACAAAGATCATAGCTAACCGATTGAAAGGAATCCTCAAGAAGGTTATCTCAGAGGAGCAAAGTGGTTTTTCCCCTGCAGATCCATAGTAGAAGGGATCATAATAGCTCATGAAGCCATCCGCTCAACAAGGAAGGTCAGAATGCCAACCATGATAATCAAATTGGATATTCTCAAAGCTTATGATCTTATTGACAGGAAGTTCCTGATCTAGGTACTAAGGAGATTTGGGTTTGACAACAGATGGGTGACTTGGGTTGACAGTTGCATAAGAACCCCCAAATTCTTAGAATTAATAAATGGTACAGCTCATGGCTTCTTTGAATCCACAAGAGGAATAAAAAAAGGGGACCCCCTCTCTCCTTTCCTTTTCATTGTAATGGCAGAAGCCCTTGGAAGAACCATAGTTTCTCTTAGGGTGTCCAAACAGGGGCAGGGCATCAAGATCACACCAAATGTTGAATCAATCACTCATCAGTAGTTTGCTAATGACACAATTTTAGTTGGAAGGGCCACAAGAGTTGAAGCAAGAACTATGAAGACACTGTTGGATGACTATGGAAAGGCTTCTAGCCAAAGGATAAATTGGAGGAAATCTGAAGTTTTTTCCCTAAATGTTCAACCTAGTCTCCAAATAGATATTGTAGGTATTCTTGTTTTGAGGATAGCTAACTTTCTAGGTAAGTTCCTAGGTATGCCATTGTTTGCAGAAGTAAACAAAAAGGATTATTGGGAAAATATAATCAATAGTTGCAGAAGGAAAATGGAAATGTGGAAAGGTAAATGGTTTTCTTCAACATGTAGAATAATGATGCTAAAAGTTGTTCTATCTGCAATACTAGTGTACTCAATGGCATGCATGAGGATTCCCAAAGCTATAGAAGATATGCTGGTACAATTAATGCAAAAAAAAAATGGAATGGGCCTAAGGATCAACACAAGATTCCCTTACTATCCTGGTATAAGATCTACAAACCACAAGGTGCTTGGGGAGTAGGGTTGAGACAATTGCAAATTATGAACATGGAAATGGGGGCCAAACTGGTATGGGATATGTACAAAAAAGGGGAACAAAAATTGGTTCAAATTTTAAGGCATAAATATCTAGGCTCGGGGGACTCTTTAAGAATTCGAAACACAAGAGATCCACTGAAAGGTTCAGCCATATGGAACTTTATCCTAGAATGCAGGGAGATCATCAGGAAACACATCACATGGGAAATTCGAAATGGTGAGAGTGTAGCCTTTTGGGAAGACTCTTGGGAAGGTCATCCAAAGTTAGTAGCCAACCCTCACTTGGAAGAAATAAAAACTGAATCCAAAAGAGTTTGGGGAAACAAGGTGTGCTAGTATGGTTCCATGAAAATGGAGGACCGTACCATGAAATGGAAATGGAAATCTCTAGACGAGCTCAATGTCCCATAAGATCAAAAGGATCTCCTGCTTTCCATTCTAAAAAATAGATGTTGTATGTTCATAGGGTAGGAAGATATGATAAGGTGGAACAGATCATTGCATGGCATGTACAAGGTTAAAATTGGCTATAAGATCAAGGAATCCATAGTGAATGAAATGGGGTGGCCAAAGGAGCTTTGTTGGGGTAAAAATTTCCTTCCAAAGGATGGGGTCTTCACATGGCTAGCAACACAAAATAGGATACTAATGTAGGAAAAACTATCCAAAATAGGTTTTGCAGCGCCAAGAAAATGTGTATTATGTAAAAATCAAGAGGAAGATGCAGATCACCTTCTTCTCAAATGCCCATACATAGAGACATGTTGGAAATTCTTCCTCTACAAGTTGAACTGGCAAGGCCATTTTCCTAATAAACTTAGAGACTGGTCATATATGTGGCCATCCAAATTGAAAAAAGGCATATTTAGTAGTCTATGGCAAGTCATTCCATCGTTTGTTGTCTGGGAGGTTTGGAAGGAACACAATTGTAGGATCTTCAAAGAAAAATCAATGACTAGAGAGAGAGTCTTAGGAAAAATTCAAACTCTCATAGTGGAATTAGTAAATACAGCAGCCAAATGCCTATCCCTAAAGAATAGCATTTTTACTAGCTGGGATAATGAAATCTTGAAATCCTTTGAAGGCCTTGTCATTCTGAATGCTATTGGGAAGAACAATTCACAGTCAACTAAACAACTGAGAGCAAACACCAAATGGAGTGTGCCTGACCCAAGATGGGTTAAAATCAATTTCGACAAAGTTGCATGTGGTAATCTGAGATCTA
>VDFB02189390.1:0-98902 GCA_007258455.2 Sequoia sempervirens
CCAAACTCTACCCAACCTCTAGCTTTGATACCAAATGTTGAAAATGGAGGTAATTATGTAGCTTAAAACTTGAAAAACTATGAGATTGTAGATCTAATTAAGTGTTCTTTGTTACAAATTTTTTGTGTATGATTATCTGTTTAGATCAATTTTACCAATTGTAGAAAGAGACAAAAGATTGTAGAAGAATGAGACAAGACAATAGAAGTGACACAACACATACGTGGAGAAACCCTTTCGGAAAAAAACTCCACCAAAATCAATAATGCTTATATTATTTAACGTTAGAACAAGATTACAATAATATTGTATTAATCCTTTTCTCAATATGCTTCTTTTTCCTTCAACAATTCTTCTTCACAACCTGCAAATAAACTCTGATAAAACTCTCTTCAACTTGCTACAATTAATAGACAATAATGAGCATTGAAAAATCCAAAGAATTTTCAATTACAAGAGCTTGAAGCTCCTCTCAAAAACCTATGCCTATTTTGTGCATGTAGAGTTCCATCATGTAACATGAAGTCAAAACCAAAGTCTCCTCAATTTAGGCACCCCAAACTGAACACTTAATTGATCGTTGGTTAAGAAAATATCTTCCAATCTTCTCCTCAAAGTTGGCACCCAAGAATGGGCCCACTTAACTCAATCTTGCAAATATCTTTTGATGCAAAAGGTGTTAACTCCAAGATGCCAACTTGGGCACCCAAGGTGGGTCCAAGTCAATCTTTGTTAACTGGAACTTATCTCTCCATCAATTCATGCAAACATTATGCATGATTGATCATCCCCACTTAACTGAATGTATCACTTGTTATCTGTCATGCAACTGAAGTCATTAGCCATGCAACTCAAGTCAACTGAAGTCAACTAACATGCAACTCAAACTAACTACATGCAACTAAAGATAACTGAACTAAACTCCACTCATGTAAATATCAATCCCTAACTTGTAGGATCTTTACATGCATTATCGAAGTGTTATCATTCCTCCAAATGGTTAACTAAAGCAAGGTGGGTTCCACCTTCCATGTAGGCACCCCATGTGCTTTTGTTTTGTAGGATCTCTTCTTGGGTGTCCCCACATGTTCCTATCATTTAGTAATAATTACAAATGTCAATTTACATGTTCATTTAATTCAAAATTAATCTCTTTCTAATCCTAGTGTTGGGAACACTTTCCAAGGACTTAGGAGATACATGAAATATGTTTAGGATTGTAATTAAATGGCATCCTTCCCAACATGGCAATCCCCCTAGATTAATCAATAGATCTAATGCATTCAATCTCAAACTTATTATTGTTCCATAAATCTTTCATTTGTAATGTATCTTTCTTTGAATTTTTTAGTTTCTTGAAGAAAGACAACTTATTGGGTTGCAAGTCAAAAATATTACATTCAAAGGTTGAATCAAAGCCCTTTATATTCCAAGACAAAATGATCATCTTTTAAGGTTGTCAAGAGCACCCTTCTTGTTCTTCCTTCCCCAAATTTTCACATTGCTATGTTGTTTCTCTTGCCTAGTTGACCCACCTATATAATAATCTTTGCTTTTGAGATCCTTTCTCCACTATTTTTTTGACAAAATTTGTAATCACTCTAATCTTGTAGGATGGCCTATCTTTCTCTTCATAGAAGTACTGGTATGGTCAATTGAAGAGTCTAAATGCCCCAAAATCAAAACCAGCCTCAATAACTCTATCATCCTTATTTTTCAAAGCATTATCTTGAATTCTCACACCCTACTCTATTCCACTCTCCCCTTCCTAAATAACTCCCCTTTCTTTACTTAAATATTAATTTCTTGAGTTTCCACACTATCTCACAATCTTCTTCCATAATAGAATTTATTTTTAGGATTTACTCACATGTTTCTCTACTAGGATTAGATGTAAACCTATCATGGTTTTCATTATCCAAAGAAATATAAATTTATTATGAATGGACACCATACCATCAATCTCCTTCCTCTTTACCCTATTTTGTATTTTATTTTCAATCATACCAAATTCATTATTGAGAAGTTATTTTAGTAAGTTTCACAAATTCACCAACTGTGTCCCCAATTGCTTTGAAAGATTCTTCCCTCCAAAAATAGATAGGGAAGAAAGATAATTTAACCCAAATAGGAATTTAGTTGGAAATCTCTTCCCTCTAATCAAAATTAGCACCCTAGTATCTCATAAACAAACTACCCATTTCCATAAAATCTGATGCTTTTTAGAAAATAATGAGAAAGAACCCCATTCGAAAAAATAAAATATTAGGATCTTGAGATATTAATGGACCCCAATTGTTTCTATCTAAGTTTAAGTGCCCTTTGTAGATGACCAAATGTTAAAGAACTTGCAGATTAACTCATAATCTAATAGATTGTCATAGAACTCAATGATATTGTTTAGTATTGAATGATATTATACTCATCAAATTTTACCTTTGCAATCAAGTTGTTTTTCTTCATAAAACGGTATTTTATAAGTAGGGATCTATCATCTAATTTCCTTTAACAAGATTTAGTCATAACATTGATGATTTCACTAGGGTTTCATTTTGTAACACTATAAGGTCCACCCTCATGAAAGAGAGAATCTCATGCCTTCATGATGGAAGTAGTATTTCCCTAGAAGAAATAAACCTACACAAGGGCAACAAAAATACCAAAATAAAGGATTTAAACAAACTTCATAGAGGTGCATTAAGAAAAAGGTTAAACATACCAAACAAAACCTTGAAAGACTCACACAAAGAAGTGATACATAAATAAAAAGTAAACAAAAAAATATAAAATAAAATAATTAAATAAATGACATATATGAAATAATAATAATTAGCATAGATATCTTATATACATCTATCCAAAACATATTTACTTTATGAGTTCATAACTTTTCAAAGAAAAAATAAGGAAATAAATTGAGAGATGTAGTAAATAAATAAAATAAAATAATTATTTTGCAAAGAAAGAAACCTAATGACAAAATAGTTAATAATTTTTTTAATCTTTTAAATTTAAAATATTAATAGTCAAGAATAAACATCATAATATTTCCAACTTAAATAATAACAAACAAGTGCCACATAGTGGCTATTAAGTTTGTCTTCGTAGTATTGTAATAAAAATATTTGTTGTGAGGTGAGAAAAGAATGTGTCATTTAATTGATAGATGATTTGACATGACATAGCTATTTAGAAGTAGGTTAGTAATAGTTTGAGATCAATACTCTTGCAAACTTAATCTATTCTAGAGAGTGAATATTATATTGATTTTATAATTCTACATTTTAGATTTATAAAATAATATTATATAAATATATTATTAGAAATTTAATTAAGAATATAAATTTTGGTCATAATAATTTTGATTAAATTAAATTTAATAAATAAAAGCAATAGAAAATACAACACTTATAATAATCAATGTCTATATTCTAAGATATTGCATGCTTATATTCTAGGATATTGCATTCATATATTCTAATTTAATGGGAGAAAATGGAAGCTACACATTAAATACAATTTATATACATTTTGTAAATATTAATATATTAATATAAAATTTACATAATCATTTAAAATATATACTGAAACAAAATGGTAGTTACATAAATCTATTAATGCCGAATAAAGTATAATAACACCTTATATTTATAATATTTAATGTATTATACAATTTAAAACATGAACATTTTGACATGACATAGCAATTTAGAGGTAGATTAGAAATAGTTTGAGATCAATAAACTCTTACAAACTTAATCTATTGTAGAGAGTGAATATTATATTGTTTTTATAATTGTACATTTTTAGATTTATAAAATAATATTATATAAATATATTATTAGACATTTAATTAAAAATATTTATTAAAAAATAATTCTATTTTAATATAAAAATATTAAATTTCAATTAAAAATATAAATTTTGATCATATATTTTAGACATTTAAAACATGATTTGTGATTTATTTTTAGTAAATAAAACAATAGAAAATACAACACTTATAATAATCAATACTTATATTCTAGGATATTGCATGCCTATATTTTACCTTAATGGGAGGAAAGGAAAGCTACATATTAAATGCAATCTACATATATTTTGTAAATATTAATATATTAATATAAAATTTACATAATCATTTAAATACATTTTATATTTTAGTTGAGTGGAACAAAATAGTAGTTAACATATTAATACAAGATGTATATAATCATTTAAAATACATGACTATATTCTAATCTAGTGGAACAAAATGGTAGTTACATACATATATTAATGTTTAATGTTAAATAAAGTATAATAAACTTATATTTATAATATTTAGGATATTATTAAAACTAAAAACATAAACATTTAATATTAAATAAATATAATAATATGTTTGTTTTAATTTTTAGTTTTTTATTGATAGTATTATTATAAATATAATTAATTACTAAATATAAATATAATAATTGAATTGATGATATTATTATAAATATAATAATAAGTCACTAAATATAAATATAATATGTTGGCTATTACAAGATTTGACATATTAATATTAATTATTAAAATTATGTAAATGTTAATATATTGATTTTACAATTGTATATATTATATTTATAAAATAATATTATCTAAATACATTTTTTAATAAAAGAGGGTAAAAAATTTATTGAAACAGAGCAACATTACAAAGTTGAAAGAAACAAACCCACAAGGGGCCCAACAAAAATAAGAATTAATTCACACCCAAGAAGCACCTCATATCCTAGCAACCCACTCCTCAAGAACATGGGCCATGTCATTAGGAAGATTTCCCCAATCATCCACATACCAAGAATCAGTCCTCTCCGTCGCCCATCTAGCTAGCCCATCAACGACCCTATTCCACTCCCACGGAATATGGTGAAACACAATGGACTCCAAAGTAGAGCACATAGAAATAATTTGCTTGACAACCACAGCTAGCTGCCAATTCACATCCTCCAAATGTCGCTTATTCAACATATCAATAACCACCTGAGAATCAGACTCACAAACAATCTGCCGCCAACCAAGACCAACCGCACGCTCAATTGCCATAAGACTAGCACTAGCCTCCATAAGATTATTAGTTTGCAAGCCACAATACATAGAAAGAGAAAAAACAACCACTCCCAGGCTATCTCTACCAATACCACCAACTCCAACATGCCCAGGATTACCCCTAGATGACCCATTCGTATTGATTTTTAGCTCCCCTAGAGCAAGCGGACACCAAAAGCCATCACGAGCAACCCTCTCACGCCCATGCCTACAATGCACTCTACTCAAATTACTCCTATCCCTTGCAACAAGACCTAGGGAATTAACTACACCCAAGACCCCAGGATCAATAGGCATAGACAAGTCACACTTTGCAGTCAAAGTCTCCTGCAGAGCCCCAAGGATTCACCTCCAAAGTTGCCCCATGATCAATTTTTTATCGAAGAAAATCCATCTGTTACGCTCCAACCAAATTTTCCAAACAATCAAACTAGGGCCAATGCTCCAAATAATTTTAAGAAAAGAGGTTGTGGCAGGAGATGATCCCTGTCTCCTCTAAAAATCATCCAAAGAAGAGCATGGCAACACAGTAAACTCTAGAGATTCCACCAGTGATGCCAGATAGTCTTAACAAAAGAGCACTGAAAAAAGAGATGCGAGAAGCATTCTTCATGCTGACCACACATAACACACATAGAGGGGCCCTGGAACCCCCGTTTCCAAAGATTGTCCCAAGTAAGACACTTACCTTGGACCACGAGCCAAAAGAAAAATTACACTTAGGCCAAGAAAATTTATTCCAAACATGCTTCTACCAAGAAACCTCAGAGCTCCCAAAGACCTGTTTATCCAAAGCCTGATAACCAGAGGCACTTGAAAATTTTCCTTTTGAATCAGGATCCCAAGCTAGCACATCTCTCCCATGAAGAGAATTGTAGGCACGAACCGATAAAATCTTAGCAAGCTCTTTACAATCCTCCATCACACCACTAGGAGGCCATTCCAAAGGGTCCTTCCACTTGGACATAGTAATCTGACCCAATGATTGTCAAGATTTGAAGTCAGCCACATGACACCAACCCGCCTCCTAAAAAATCTGGCACAAGTCTTGAAGGTGAGGATGAGAAGACATAATGGGGGGGTGTCCATCCTAGGAATCATGCCAGAAAAGAGCATCCCGAACCCCATTACAAATCCAAAAAAGTCCCTGTTTAACCAGCTTGGCACCCCATTTGAGGGTACTCCAGATCATAGAACCTTTCCCCTCCATACTGAATCTTGCAACCTCCATACCCTCCACCGCACCCAAATATTTGAAGGTAAGAATTTTAGCCCACCACATATGTTGTTGTGAACACCAACGCCAATACAACTTAGCAGCCAACGCCTGCCCATTCAAATTAGTATATCGTAGACCAAGACCCCCCTCTTGCTTTGGCCTACAAACAACATCCCACTTCACCAAGCTCCATTTTCTATGAAGAAATTTTCCAGTCCACAGAAATTTACGAGACAATCTCTCAAAATCTTTAATAAAACTTGATGGAGCAGAAAGAACAAAGCACCTATAAAGAGGGAGAGCCTGGACCACCGACTTTAGAAGAGTCACTCTACCTGCTGAAGAAAGCCACCTACAAGTCCAATGACCGACCAATCTTTGAAACTTATCAAGAGTCTCTTGCCAAAACTTTTTAGGGAGAGAATGAATGGTAAGAGGGATTCCAAGATAGGAAAAAGGAAGTGAACCAATCTGGAAATGAAGAATACCTGCTATTCTCCTTTGGATAGCCTTAGGAGTATGGAATAAGTAGATGAAAGACTTCCCCTCATTAATGCATTGCCTAGAGGCCGCCAAGTAGTTGTCCAACACACTGCGTAGTTGAGAGCCTCCTCAACATTCACCCTGCCCATCAAGGTAGTATCATCAACAAACTGAAGATGGGATTGAGGGGGAATATCATTTCCCCAAATCCAACCCTGGATCAAGCCGCTAGCTACCTGAGCACGAATGAGCCTCCCCAAGCCTTCCACAAGTAGGATGAATAAGTAGGGAGACAAAGGATCTCCTTGTCTGAGGCCTCTAGAAGCACCAAACAACTCTGTGGACTCACCATTGATAAACATCGAAAAGGAGGAAGATGTAACACAACTCCTGACCCAATCAATCCATCCACCATCAAAACCAAAAGCTCTAAGAATCTTAAACAAAAAGTTCCATTTAACTCTATCATACGCTTTAGCCATGTCCAACTTGATAAACATAAATTTTTCTTTTGAGGATTCCATAAAATGGATGGTCTCAGCAGCAATAACAACACCATCCATGATTTGTCTGCCAGCAACAAAGCCCCCCTGCTCCTTAGAGATTAACCCACCAAGCCAAGGTTTTAGCCTTTTAACAATCAACTTAGTAATAATCTTATAAACAACATTACATAACGCAATAGGCCTAAAAAGATCCAAAGAAGTAGCCCCCTCCTTCTTTGGAATGAGAGCTAAAAAAGTTGCATTAAGAGACTTCAACATTTGTTTATACATGAGGGATTCTTGAACAACCCCTAAGAGGTCCAACTTAACCACCTCCCAGAACTCCTAAAAGAATTCAACTGGGAATCCATTCAGCCCAGGGGCCTTACCTTTCTTCATTTGGAACACAACATTCTCAATCTCATACAAGGTAATAGGAGAAAGCAACAATTCATTCATTTCATTAGACACCAGTTGCGGGATACACTCTAGAATCCTTGCTTCATCCTCCTCCACTGGAGGCGAATCCTCATTAAATAATGTAGAGAAATACCGAATGCATTCAGCAGAAATAGAAGCGGAAGAGGATAGAATTTCCCCATCGGACAACAAGAGAGAAGAAATAACATTACCTTGCCTCCGGTCTTTAACCGAGTTGTGAAAAAATGAAGTATTCCTATCACCAACATAAGCCGTTCGGTACGAGATTTCTGTTTCCAAAAAAATTCTTCTCTTAACTCCCATTCCTCTACCTCTTTTGTTGCAACAACCTCTAACAAACTCCACTCTTCCGTGAGGCCTTGATCACGAATCTGCCTAGTGATTAAGTCTAGGTTATCCTGAGCCTTATGTTTTTCATGAAACAAATTACCAAAATGTTGCCTATTCCATTTTTTCAACCTGTATTTAACATATTGAAGCCTCTTTGAGAAAGAGTACATAGCAAAGCCATAAGCTGGCTTCCCAAGATCCCACCAGCCATGAAGCATATCATGAAGAGATTCATCCCTGGGCCACATGAGTTGGAACTTAAAAGTCTGTCTAGCACATTGTTGAGGTGCTTCGGCCACAAGCTTAATTGGCCAATGTTCAAAACCTTGACCATCCAATATTTTAGAACTAATCATCCACCTATCCCCCATCCAAAAACTGGACACCAAAAATCTATCTAGTCTTTCTGAAATAGCAGCATCTCTAGTTCTCCTATTATTCCAAGTAAAGACTCCATTAGCTGGCTTAATATCAACTAACCTCAAAAGAGCCATAATATCTTGCAAGAGCCTTGAGGAAGGCTCCAAACGAGCAATACCTCCTCTCTTCTCTTCTAAAGAAATGACCGCATTAAAATCCCCAGCCAAGGTCCAAGGTAGGTAAGCATCTAAAGACCTCACATATCTAACATGATCCCACAACTGAGCTTTACCTTGGAAATCAGTCAGAGCATATATATTAGAAAAAAGAACTTTCTCCTCTGAGTCCAGATGAGAAGCAACACAAGAAATTGAGCCCCTATAGGAGATCCACCAAATCAGGATAACTTTCTGAGGATCCCAAAGACAGGCCACTCCACTAGAGTTACCAAAAGCATCCACACATTGACATTGACCATGAACCCAAATCTTAGAAGCCACACATAACATACTATCCACTGATAACTTAGTTTCTTGCAAGAAAACCACATTAGGAGAATGAATTCGAACCAGATCCCGAATAGGCTTTTCTCAAGGGATGCTATTCATACCCCTCACATTCCAAGAAAGAACTATCATCGTTGAGGTTGGGATAAGTGAGCATCAATAGTTTTCACTGAACCAGCCTCAACCAATGTCTCTCCAACTAGCTTCACCTTTTCTTGGTCCCTCTTGTGACCAACCTTAACGGGTTTCTCAGGAATCCCCTTCTTAAAAGATTTTTGCTACACACCCAAAATAGTGGAAGAAGACTTATTCTTACCTAAATCAGGGCTACCCCATACCTCCAAGCTAACCTTATCAACACCAGAGGAGCCACCAGAATCTACAATCACCCCACCCCCCACATTCTGAGCTGGAGCTGAAGGAGATAAACCAGACACCATCTGAGGATCCTGATCACCAAGCTGATCCAATCTGGCGATCACCGAAGGTTGTACCTCAAACAACTCCTTAGTACCGGAACCAACCTCTGCTTGCATGTCAGCTAGAAATGCTTCCTCCTGAACTAACTCATCCAAAGCCTCAAATCTGTTGAAAGTTTCCCCTTCCTACCTATCCTCAAAAGGTCTCTTTTGACCCCGTCCACAATTGCGAGATTTAATTGGAACAAAACCATCTTTGTCCGTTGCCACTCCCTGCATGGGAGCCTTACCCTTTTCCACCCTTGGATTAGATTGGGTACCCACATTACTTGCACCCCCTACACCAAAAGCTTGAGGAAAACTCTACTACAGATGCCTGTATTCATGACATAACCGACATCAGAAAGGCAACATTTCATAATCCAAAGGCTGAGTCCAGGAATTAGAGCCAACAGTTAAATCAATAGAACCAAGTAGAGGTTGACTCAGATCAATCTCAACACAAACCCTCGCATAAGAAAAGATCCTCTTATCCAAAGTATGTTGAGAAGGACCAATAGGCTTGCCCAACAGTAAAGCAATCGATTGTAATATATCATTTCTCCAGCATTCAAGCGACAACCGAGGAAGGCGAGCCCAAATCGGGACCCTAGAAGGCAACTCTTCTACTGAATTAAATCCTGCATGCCATGGTTTTATGAAAATACCTACTTGGTTATAAAAATAAGGCCTCCCTTCGAATTCCCTATTTCGATCTGAAATGCACGAGAAATCTACCAGAAAGAAATTATTCGCAGCCAACAGAACATCAAAGTCACCCTCTGGAGACCATGTCTTACGGATCCAAGTGACCAAAAAAGAAAGAGAAACCCTCATCCCCATAAACTTACAAATCAAAACATGCTTACTGTAGTAATCTAGATCATTAGCTACCACCTTCAACTGTATCACCAACACATGACATACTTGAGCCTTTTCCAGGCATCCATTTATCTTCTAGAATTTAAAGGCACTAGATCTTGTCAAACCCTCACCAGACGAAGCCCCATCACCAACCTCTATCATAGCAGCATCCTCCCTCACCTCACCAATAGGTGCATTCATAGCCATTGAAACCCCACACCAAAAAAAAAAACACCTGCCAAGAAGCCCCCAAACCAAAACCAGCCTATCTCACAGCCTCCACAAGATTACATGCAAAAGAAAATAACAACAAAAAACCCCACCCTACACTAGCAACCAACAAGAGCTCAACCCAGCCAGCAAAAACAAAGCAGAGTTTAAAGAAGCACCCACAGGAGAAAGAGATCGCTGTCTTTGGACAGCCCCAACATTCACATCAAGCTCCAACAGCTAACACCAAAGCAAAAACATTTCAAAAACCAGTGCTCAAAAGAAAGGAAACTCATGGCAAGCCACCCTTGGCACCAACCCGCACCACACAAACACCCCTCCCACACACACAGTCGCTAGAAGCATAGAATAGAACAGGCTAGGGCGCGGGTGCCCTAGTTCACCCACAACCTGCTCCTGGGAATGCCATCCTCGTGATGTCGACTCCAATATTATCTAAATACATTATAACACATTGAATAAAATGAATTTTTAGAAAAAAATATTTATTTCATTAAAATAATTTAAAAATATATTTTTATAAAATACAAAATAACATTAATAATATATATAATAAGTTTGAAATGACTTTCCCACTCTATGCTGAAATGACTATCTCGCCCTCTGCTGAAACCCTCTTGGTTTTTGCAGATGGTGTGCCATTGGTTTCTGGTGCACTGTTGGCATGTGGAGATGGTGTGCCATTGGTTTCTAGTGCACCATTGGCATCTGGTGTGCAGTGGGCTTCTGGTGTGTTGTCGGCTTCTGCTGGGTCAATTTTGGCCATTGTTGGGTCGTGTGTTGTTGGCTCGCGGGTGTCTGCAGATGGTTCACCGCTTGTTGGGTCGTCATTGTCTTCAGCTGTGTCTCTTGATGGTTCACGACCTTTGTTAGGTGGGTTTGCTACTTTTGATTTTTCTCCTTTAGGGTTTGGGTCGCTGCACGTAGATGTCCCTTTTTCATGCCCTGCTTCTTAGTGATTTGCTAAGGTGGTTGGTTCTAGTCGTAAAATATCTTCTTCTCTGCCCTCTTTTAAGGGTAAACCCTTACGATGCTCTTCTTTTGCCCCTACTATTATTTGTGGGCAAGAGATGTTGGATAAATAAGATTATTTTTCTTGTTCTGCTCTTATTTATAGATTTAATGGTTTATGGTCTTCCCTTCCAAATTTGCACAAATGGGTTTTGGAGTCTTGAAGGCCTATTATTGAAGATATGATTGAACTTTATCCTTTGGCTAGGGTTTTTTTTGTTGCTTCTTTTCAATTTGAGGAGGATAGGGCTCGAGTGTTGGAAGAGGGTGTTTGGTTGTGGGGAAAGCACTCACTTTCTCTCCGGTCTTGATTCCCTTCTTTCAAACCTCTTTCTAAATCTATTAGTGTTGTTCCCACTTGGGTCAAACTTCCTAATCTACCTCTTCAGTTTTGGACTCCTTGCTTTGAGTCTATTAGAAATTCTATTGGTAGGTTTATTATGGCTGATTCGTCTTCTCTTATCTATGATCACCCTACTTTCGCCCACATTCTTGTGAATGTTGATACCTCAAAAGATTTACCTTGGAAGGTCATTTTGATGGTGGGGGCTAGACCATGGTCTTAGATTCTTGATTATGAAGGTCTTCCTTTCCATTGTAGGAGATGTTTTTCTACAGGTCATTTGGCTCATAACTGTCAGAAATCTTGTCGGAGCTATGCTACTTGGTGGAAAGACTCTTCGTGAGCATCTTACTATGGGTGAATCTTTTGTTCTAGATGATGATTCTTGGGATGATGTCTTGGCCTCTAAAGTCGTGGTTTCTTCTGTTGATGGTTCTTAGTTGCCTTCCACTATTGTTGTTGGGTCTTCTGTAGTTGTTGTTGGGGATTTTGGTTCTGCTGTTGCTGTTGCTGTTATTGGTTCATTTGTAGCTACTGGTTCATCTACAGTTGCTACTAATGCAGTTGGTTTGTCTACAATTGCTGCTGATGATTCTACTAATGGTGCTATGACTGCTAGTTTATCTACAACTCTTGTTGCTACTATTGGTTGTGGGAGTGACATTCCTAGTGCTCTTCCTTTTTTTTCCTTTGGTGGCTTGTCCTTTGTCTTCCCCTTGCTCTAATCCTTCAAAGGATGATCTTTCTTGGATGATTGTGCAAAGAAGGAAGAGAGGTCTTCCTAAGCATAATCATTCCTCTCAGTCCCTTATAAAGTTTGCTCGTGGTGGTCAAAAAGTTGCATGTGTGGTTTAGCTCTACTTTTCCCACTGTTGCTTCTTGTTGTTTGGCTGTTGGTATTCTTTGTTTATCTTTTGAGTAGTTGTTTGGCTGCTGGCATTCTTTGTTTATCTTTTGAGCAGTTGTTGTATCTTTTACAGTTTTTGAGTTTTTGGATGTTGTTAATTGTCTAGTGTTATATCTTTTGAGCATCATTTTATGCCTAAAGGGTTTTGAGTCCCTTCGAAAACTATTTTTCCCTTATAATCAAAACATTAATAATATAATATAAAAGAAAAATACAAATTAAATTTATTAATATAAATTATTTAAATTATTTAAATGTTAACATATTGTTTTTATAATTATATATTTTATATTTATAAAATAATATTATATAAATATATTATTAAATATTTAATGAAAAAAATTCTTAAAATAAATTTATTAATTATATTAATATTATTTTAATATAAAAATATTAATTCTCAATAAGAATATAAAGTAAAGTAAAAACCATTTCACTTTTATACTTCCTAAAAAAAAAAAATCACTAAACTCTAAATAATTTTTAAAATTAATAAAAAATTAAATATTTTACATATTCACTTTAAAAAAAGATAAAAACAAAACTCATTGCAATATTTGATGATGTGATCCTAAAAATAATTTTTTTACGCAAAAGAGTTGACAAGTAAATTAGGGGAGAGGGGCCCATAATGGAGCAGGTCCAATAGTGGGGGTAGAAGTAGTCCTCAGTGGGCCCCATAATGGAGCACTTTAATATTCAATTGCAAAACACTTTTTATCCATAAAGTACGCAAAGTGACAAATCATGTGATGCCACATTAGCGCACCAATAAAACATGACTTAGTGCACCACTATTGGTCTCACTTGTTTTTTGGGCCTTTTTGGATACCTCAACAAAAAGCATGCTGATGTGGCATCATATTTAATGATATGACTCTAAAACGAAATATAGAAGCACATGAGTTGCCAAATAAACTGTTGTAGAGAATTGGGAGTGATTTGAAATTTCCATGTAGGATTGTAGAAACACGAAGTTAGGGCACTGCTTCACTATAGGCCCCTCTCCCTTACTATACAAAATTGAGAATTTTTTGAAATCATATTTCCAAATTAAATAACAGACCATTTGTCCTTATTTATTAATTAATTAAAAATAAAGAATACATTATATCTTTATTTTTAATTAATTAATAAATACAGTCAAATATTTTTTTATTTTTAATTAATTAATAAATAAGGTGAAATGACTAATCTAATCACATTGTATGTTGCATAGACATTGCCCCATAAACACCGATGGCGTTGATAAATAGTGAGATCTGTGAACCAAATATTTGAGACGATGGACGATATAACTCTTTTTAATTACCCAGAATAAAAACAAAAAAATTCAATGCCTCTGTATAAAGATGCTGAAATTAGAACTTCAGACCGTAGTATACACTCCCATGATGGCAGGCAAAAACCACTTAAAGATTTTAATCTCCACACTGACTATTGTTCTCCTAGCCTTCCCGTATGTAACTAAGTCGGAATCACAAGATTCACGGCTAATTTCCAGATTCCAACAATATCTTCAAATCGACACAGCACAGCCCAATCCCAACTACAAGCCAGCAGCAGATTTTATACTCTCACAAGCCAAATCCATTGGCCTAGATGTCCAAGTCCTAGAATATGTCAAGTCAAAACCAGTCATACTCCTCACATGGCAAGGAAAAGAGAAGTCTCTCCCATCCATACTTCTCAACTCCCACACAGATGTTGTTCCTGCAGAGAAAGAGAAGTGGGTTCATGACCCCTTCTCAGCCCACAGAGATTCCAATGGTGATATCTATGCCAGGGGTTCACAAGACATGAAGTGTGTGGGGTTGCAATATCTTGAGGCCCTCAGGAATCTGAAAAATAGAGGCTTTGTACCTCGTAGGACTATTCATGCTTCTTTTGTCCCTGATGAAGAGATTGGGGGCCATGATGGTGCAGAAATGTTTGTGGGTTCCAAGGATTTTGAAAGTTTGAATGTGGGTGTTGTTTTGGATGAAGGGCTTGCTTCCCCTGATGAAAATTATAGAGTTTATTATGGAGAGAGATCTCCCTGGTGGCTGGTCGTAAAGGCAGTCGGGGCGCCTGGTCATGGCTCAAAGTTGTATGATAACAGTGCAATGGAGAACTTGTTGAAGAGTGTGGAAACTATTATGAGGTTTAGAGCAGCCCAGTTTGATCTTGTCAAGGCAGGATTGGCTGCTGAGGGGGAGGTGATTTCTGTCAATCCGGTTTTCCTGAAAGCAGGGATTCCAACTCCCACGGTATGTTTATTTAATTTATTCTTTGGATGATTTTTTGTTTAAATGGGATGATAGTATTTGTTGTAACTTGTTATAGTTGACTGGGTAGAATTGGCAATGGGAGTTGTCATTTTTTCCTTCTTAATCATTGTCTTAATTACAAACTTAAGGCAATAGAATCATTGGACTCATGAATTGGATACCAACACCTTACGATTATGCTTATAATTTATCTATATATAAAGTGCAGAGACCACCAACTGGGTAGGTTTCTTCTGGAAAACTGTACCGATTTTTCTATTTTGTGTATGTGCGCGGGGTTAGGCGCGCGGAGGGGGGGTGTTGTACGGGAGGGGTGCGGCGAGGGGTGTTGGGGGTTGGTGCGCGGTGTGTGTGTGGCGGGGATTGATTTTTATCTGGTGAGACTGAGGGGTCAAAACATAACATATGCTTATCAGGAAGCCCTAAGTTCAAAGCTGAGATGCGATGAAGTTACCTGCAGAAGATAAACACTAGTTGCTCAAAGTGAGACCATTCTTGTGTTCTTAGTATTGCACCTAATCACAGGACTGATCACCTCATCCCTGCAAATGATAATGGCATAATAGTTTCCTCTCTGCACATATGACAAAAGGGTTTGGCCTACCCAGTTGAGTGTCACTCATCCCTGCAAATGATAATGGCATAACAGTCTCCTCTCTGCACATATGGCAAAAGGGTTTGGCGGTGGCCTACAAAGTTGAGTGTCTGGCAAGATGACCTTGATGGCCAGCACGGTTCTTAAGAGATTGGAGTTGAAATTTTCAGAAGCCCTCGTAAACACTAGTCTAGATATATGGAGTGAAATATGCGTTACTTATGAATGAGTTCCAAGAAATCATTGCTTTCAGGCTAGCCTCGACACTTGAATATATTGTTTTTGAGCCATAGCTGCTTCTGATAATGATCAAACGATACCATAGCCTGCAATTTCATCTTTCCCAAGCACTATAGCTTGTATTTGACAATATAGATAACATTATAATCATCATCTTCCAAAAAGGCTCTGTTACCATTAAGCAGTTAGATCCTATGGGGAGTATAACATCTGGAGAGCAAATGGTCTGACCATCAGTATAAGGGGTCAATTCTTGTTATGAAAAAAAAAGATATGCCGCAGGTCAAGAGCTTCCACAGTTATGATGTCCGGCAATATTGCCATGTTCACAGCTCCTCTAGGTCATTTGCTTCTTTGAAGTCCATGATTTTTACCATGCTTTGTATTGGATGGGTAGCTCTTCTGGTTAATCTTTTATGAGGACTAAAATACTTCCTTATGGATCATGGAGATCTTCCAATTTGAGCAAGCATTTTGCCTTATCAATGTTAGGTTTATAGGGCCGGCTCTGTGAAATTAATCTAGCGAACAGAATGGAAGTAAATCTTGCTTTGGCACAGCTACCGTTTTAGGCATGCCCTTTTTGCTTCACAAACTAATGAAATGAAGCTATGATGACTAGATAGAAGAATTATTTGGAAGTGTTGGCAAACAATAAATGCAAAGCAATATGATCCCCACCTTTTGCTATTTATCATTTACCTATTTGAAAAAATCCAATCAATCTTCTAAACAAGAATCATGTTTGATAGGTCAGTTTGATTTCTGATGAGAATTTTGTCTTCAAATAAAATCAAAAGCGAGTTTTTCACACATTGGTTGTTTTTCAAAGTCCTAAAACTTAGTTTCAAATTTCATCTACACCTTTCAATGGGCACTGATTGTTGTGATTCCTTGTCTGCGAAGTCTTTTAGTACTACTTCGACTGTTTTATTCTGCCGCCCATGTCTTCTAGTTCCTATGTTAGTTTTTTCCTTTCCATGAATGACCAATCCAAGATTTTTGGTTTCATATGTTATTTGCTTTTATTTCTGCCAGACAACTCTTAGTTAATCTCCAAATCTAGATTTGTTAGTTCAGCTACCATCAACATGAGTGCTCAATACTGATTGCTTCTAGCATTATCTTCTGCAAAGGATTTGTTGGATTTAATCGTTTGAGCATTTGTATGGTCTTATTCACGATTTTTCAATTTCTACTATTGTAAGTAGTTGTAGTTTCAAATTTTTCAAGAAGTCAGACACTGATGGTGAGTTTTACCTTTGATGCACTTTAATGTTTTTCCTGGGACACTTCCGTCCAATACAAGGATTATCTCTTCAGATGAGGCATTTAACACTGAAAATTATGTCTTTGAGCCAAGGGTACACACCTGATTATCAATTGGTTGCACTGTATTTGAAACACATAGTCAAAAGATCATTTTTCCGAAGATGTATGTCAGGGGTGTTCTTGCCTTGTAGATCAGACAACCTCAATCTATCTTGTTTTATGCAATTCATAGATTGACCTGGCACTTGCGTTGGGTGGCATAAGCTAAGTCTATCCCTTTAGGACATAGAACTAGGACTGTATGCTTGGCCAGGTATTGGTTATCTGATTCAGATCTATTTACGTGAGTATCTTCCATTATTCAGCTTTAGATCTGCATGTAATATCATAATATGTGAATTTGATGAATTTTGTATCTAGCTATCAGTCTTAATTCTGCAGTCCTGTAGATTGTGTGATACAGTTTACTTTTGATCTTTCGTTGATTTAAGGATGAAGATCTTGACAAAATGCACTAAAACATATGATTTTGTTTTGTAGGGGTTTGTCATGAATCTTCAACCATCTGAGGCTGAAGCAGGTTTTGACATTCGTGTTTCACCAGACACTGATGCTGAATCTTTGGAAAAACGAATTGCAGAAGAATGGGCACCTGCTTCACGCAATATGACATTTCAGGTTTGAAGATGACTATTGAATATTGCCTTCACTCTTTACTGTGTTATATGTCTGAGTTTGATGTATTTTTATGTTTAGGTCTGAGATAAAGTTTTGTCAGTGAGGGTTTGATCAATCTGTTGTTAAGATGAGACTAGTTTGCAGCGAGATATGATTTTATAAAACTGTGGAAAACCAAATCAATATGCATCTCAATTAAGAAGGGATAATCAAAGACATGGTTTGTCAAATGCAATTTTTTTTTGTTTCTCTGCATTTAATTAGGGATATTCAAGTGGTTAATCAAATAGTTAAAAGTACAAGCCTCCTTAGCTAATGTAACAGGATGGGAAACATTTCCCAAAATCTTTTGTAAATAATTCAGGTGGTGCAAAATAATTGATAGTTCTGGAACCTTGCAGGGCAGAAGAGGC
Source organism: Sequoia sempervirens (assembly GCA_007258455.2). Taxonomy (NCBI): domain Eukaryota; kingdom Viridiplantae; phylum Streptophyta; class Pinopsida; order Cupressales; family Cupressaceae; genus Sequoia; species Sequoia sempervirens. Next base: position 18,180 of record VDFB02189390.1, read on the forward strand.
TTGATACTGATTAACAAACAATCACTACCTCTCTTGAGTACATACATTATTAAATTATTTGAATGGGCACTTGATGCTTTAGCTTTTTACTGTTCACTGGAAGGACTGATTCCCCCAGTGATTTGGCATAATCTCTGGGACATTGGGACTCTCTTACTGACAGCTGGAACATCCCCCACCCAAGTCATGCTTTGAAGTTGAACATTGGCATCTAACAAGTTTGGAATAGTCCTTGAGCCACAAGTCCCTGCGACTCAAAATCTGTAACACATTGTTGCTCTTTCCTCAATCCAATATGCAGTATTTGTTCCTTTACCTTCAGGAAGCAGCTCCTTTCAGATATTGAGTTCTAATGGGGACTTCCATGACCACCATGTTGACTACTTTCTTTGTTCATCATTTTTTACTTTTTAGCCATTGAGGGTGTCAAGTACCCAGGGGTTAGTGTAGTTGCTAAGTCAGATGCTGATGGATCCATGAAATGTTGCATCTCCAAGTGGGTTACCACTTTGGTTGACTCCTGGTTCTTGCACTTCGCAAAGAGGGTCAGCTTCTCTCCCTCATTCATAGTCTAGGTTACAAGGGCAGATGACCACTACAATTTAAATTTTATGTCTTTTTCTGAAGCACTGTCAGCCTTGGATATGAGGACAACCACTGGAAGAATTTATTCTCCAAGTATTGGTCATTTGAAAACTCTTAAACACAGGTCATTCTCGCAAGGCCATAATCAGACGCTGTGTTGGCCTTATGCTTATGCAACTGGCAACGATTTGGACTAGAGCCATATTGTGTTAGCCGCATCTGTTGATACTGCTAGTTGTTTGTTTTAATAAAAGTCTTCCTGTCACAAGATCTTTTTATTAAATGATTTGTTGCTAATCAATTTTTCTACTCCCATTGACCTGCTTTTGGTCCTCTGTGGACATAAATATAATTTCTTTCTTTCTATGGTTACATACTGAATTTGTCTTAGTTTCATCAATTATCAGCTTTGTTTTCAATTATTATCTAATTTAGAATATTTTGTGCAAATTATGGTTGTTATATATATATATATATATATATGACTGAACTGAACCCAGCTGTACTGAACCTTGGGGGAAAATAATGGGCAATCCACCAAACCTGAACCTGGACCTGGACTGGCAACACAGTTTTTAGGCATCTTTAGCATACTTTTAGGCTTTTTCAGTTTCAGATTTCCAGTTTTTATCTGTCTCTATAAGACTCTTTTGGTTTTGCTGGCATATGAAAATGGATTTTTGATGTAGAAGACTTTAGTTAATTTTTTTCTTTTTAGGCTGCAGGAATCGGGTAGGAAGACTTTAGTTAGTTGAGATCTACTGTGGATTTTAATTTATTGATTAAAAAGACAAAAACAATTCGAGCTTATGTTTCAATCTCCTACACTGGTATTTCTGGTGAAACTAATTGTTTTTAGTTTGGAAAAAAGCATCAGTTTTTTCTCATGGTGCCTTATTAGTTTTTTTTTTATTTGCATGGTCACTAGGTTTTTTCTGGATGTTTCTAGTTCTTGTTTGCCAATGGAGGATAACAAAGTCATTGGATAATACTGAATAGATATCTGAACTTGACATGTGGAAATTTGTGCTCTATAAGGCTTAGATTATAAGGACATGAGAGTCTCTCGCTACTGTACATTTTGAAATGCAAGGAGGCCGTCTCTGTTTATATGATATATGATATGAGAATCAGAGGTCTATAGTTCTGTAGCTTGGGAGCTATTCTTGAAAAATGAAAGGGTGAATTAGATATAGTCTCTCATATCATTATTGTAGCCATAAATATCTACAACTGTGTGCCCTGTAAGCTCTTGTATTTTGTGACTAGTTACCAAAACATTTTTCAAAAGATGGAAATTACTAAAATGATAACTGATCTGCTTCTTACAAGGCATCCTTGGAAATCAATTACTGCCATGATACAGCTTGGAGCTTCGTGATGTTATTCTACCACTCTGGTGCAAAAAGGTCACAGGGGAGTCACTGCCCCTGGATGATAGGAGAGGCATCACACAAGAGCGGGTGATAAATGGCCCCAGATTATTGTTTGCACTTAATGTCATTGTGAATCATTTTTCAACATATAATTATTAATATTATTAGATAGGCCTTTTGGCGATCTTTTGACTGACAAATGGATATATGCAGGAACATTTTAAAAATTTATATTTAACTTCAAAATTTCTCATTGATGCGACCATTATCACCCATCAGTAGTTTTTGACCTTTTTGTATTGGATTACCATTACTGTTGGTACTAGATTTAAGAAAAACCGAGATGTCAACCAAATCCTGGTGTGCATCATGAAACTCACCAACCTACCATTGTACCACGTGTCATCAGAGTTCAGACAATTGACACAAAGGTTTTTTGTGGATTCAGATTATTGCATGCCTACATAACGTAGACTGTAATCACTAAGAATTTCTTGTCCTGCAGGTTTTGCTTCTTGAGTTTTTTTATTGCAAGTGGCACATATCCGTGTAGATTATGCCTTCTTTGTGTTGTTCATACACTCAAAACCACCCAACAAAGGGTTGTGTTCTTATTGTCATATCTCACAGCATACTCTGGCTGTTTTGTATATGGTTTCCAATTTCATTTTCAACACCATATATGGTTATTTTCTTCATTGGAACGGATTCTTCCTTTGCAGTGATATGGACAGAGGAATCTTGCTTGACAGTGTTTGGGCAGTATTACTTACAGTCTTTTGAATTGCAATTTCTCCTTATTTGGGCATCTCCTTGTTCTGAGGCATTCAAAAGGCACCCCTTTATGCTTGATTAGATTGGTAAGGTGCAGGTTGCAAAATACCGGATTGCTCTGAAGATTCATTTGCAATTCACTTCTAGCTTTAGTTGTATCTACACGTTGCATTTTTTACAACAAAAGTTTTGAGCTACTTGTTAAATGTAGTCTTTAGCATTCAGTTAATTGTAAATGCTGGAATCTGATGCCCTTCATGTTTATGAGAAATTGCATTATATGAGAGGAATAGTTCAATCATATTTAAGGATATAAAAGTTTTTTTTTCTTTTGTTCAGTTCAAGCAAAAAGAACCTGTCAAAAACAAGCTAGGGCTTCCACTTGTGACAATTGCAGACCATTCAAACCCATGGTGGACATTGCTAGAGGCAGCAATCTTGAAAGTTGGAGGGAAGCTTCATAAGCCTGAGATTTTCCCAGCTGCAACAGATGCCCGCTTTGTGAGAGGCCATGGAATTCCTGCATTTGGGTTCTCACCTATGGCAAATACTCCCATCTTGCTCCATGACCATAATGAGGTTTGAGTCAACACGATACTAATATGTTTACTGTTATTTTTTCTTCGTATCATATGAGAATTAGCAATGCTTATTAAATCTTTGTGCAATGTAATGCATGTAGTTCTTAAACGAAGATGAATACTTGAAAGGGGTTGGAGTATACGAAGCAATTATTGAATCATATGCATCATACACAGAAGCTGTCGTGGACAGAAAGTCAGAACTTTAACGATGCTTTGTGTCTATAGAAATCACCTATGGTTGGTCGGAATTGACCATGAGAAGATGCCAGAGGATTTATATTGAATGCACACTAAATATATCAATGTAGTCAACTACTAATAAATAATCTATAGCTTGCCAATTGAGAATTATAAGGATGTCCTCTTTGTATATTTCTTAGGTCATATTAGTTTAAGCAATTTAGACACTACCAAGTTTGAAACATAGTCACAAGACTTGGTTCAGGCCAGTGGAGACATTCTGATCAAGTCTCTATGCCAAGCGAGCCAAGTTCATTGTTGATTCAGACTTGTGGCAGACATTGCTGGCTCTCGGAAATCTGCCAAGGCTTACCAGGAGTTAAAGACTTTCTAGCAGACTGACCAAGACTGACTTTTATAAAATCATGAGTTATAAAAATCTGGTTATGGATATACATCTCTGAAACTCATTAACTTGTTCTGGATTTATGGCTTATTTGTTAGCATTTACTGTCAGAGAGATCATAGGGCGTTGTAATCTTCATTTTCTCTTAATATTTTGGCAGGTACTAAAGCTGTATCACAACCCTTGTTAGCTTAAAGGGCCTCTATTTTCGAACTACCAACTTCAATATGGCTCAAATTTTGAATTGTTCTTCTAACACATAGCCAGCCATATTAGTTAGGTTTAAAGTTCTTTCTTGCCTAAATGGAGCATTTAAAAAATTCAAGGTAAATTACGTCATAAAAAATGGACAAATAAATTTGGTACTACAAGAGACGACACAGACAAATAGTGCCAAATTAGCAATTGCGCATGCAATAACCTTTAATACAAAAGTATAATAAAATGGTAAACCTAAACCAGACACCAAGAGAAACTAGGAATGTTAGCACACTAACATGCTAAAGAGTAAGAAAGCTTCAAAAGTGCAGACCTGTTTCTCAATATCATTTTTCACAGATAGGATGTTGTTTGGGATGGTGATTTCAAAAGATCCTTATCAAGAGGAAGAGAGTGTGGGAGTGATAACTCGCCCCACAACCTATTCCATAATCTCAACCGTCTATTGCACAATCAACGACTATCAAACCTCATTTGTAATGCACTTATGGCACTAGTAGTGTCTCGTCTGCTTGAGAAGAGTTCACCAATACATCAGAGTGTTGGAAGCCAATATCTTTGTAACCTCTTCCGATTCTGTTGATAATGCTTTCGACACATTGTGTTAAAGAAACTTATATTGACTAGTGCTCGCTTCTTTGGCTTCTTTGGCTTCTTCAATAAATCATTACATATTTCTTTTTAAAGTAGATAATATTCTTTTACGGTTATTTCAGAGTTTACATATGTGATCAGCTCTCCTGGCCCAGACTCGCCAGTCGACATCACAGGACCCAGCCAATATCTCCCCACCCACCTAGGGCGACCCTTGAAACAATTTGGAAGAACTTCATACATTGCTTGTCTTTATAATGAAGGGATTTAGAGGCGTGTGAGCATGAGTTTTGTGAGGCCAACTGTTATCAATTGTCACAGGCTTAAGCTGGGAGACTGGCAGATGCTCCTCTCGTTCTTCCTTCGCAGAAGAAGATTAGACTCCGTAGGAAGGAATTTTGTTGCTAACAATGAAAGATGAGAAAAGTGGATTTTGATTGTAAATAACCAATCCTCAATCCATCTATCCTAACAACAAAAGAATATAAACAAATAATGGGCAAAGTACACTAGGAGAGAGCAGTGTATTTTTCATGTATTTGCAATTATTCGAAATCATAAAAAATTATCATTTAGGCAGAACAATTACAAAGTCAAAAGACACCACAAAATTGATCTGAATTAAGCTAGTATACACTAATAGAGGAACTCTACATATTATAACAGCAATTGAACAAAATTCAAACAAAACAAGTTTGACAATTGCAAAACGGGTAAATGAATATATCTTTGTTTGATTGAGGGTTTATATAAGAAAAGAGATATTTATGTCTTTTATTCTTATTATTTCATGCTTCAATTTAGCTATTATATGGTTTTATAATACAACAAATATAAAAGTTATTAAAGTATTAAATTAGAGTTTTTGGTGAGAACCAAAGAGTCTGTTGTTAGAATATAATGTTATTAGGGGTCAAACTTTTATTACATTTGTATATTGTTCTAATATAAAGTTATAAAATATTATATATTATATGATTTATTAAGCATATCTTATTTGTTATAATTATAATCTAATACTATTAGAATATTGATTATTTATAAATAGAAGTTTTGAAGAGCTGTGACTAATATCCTTTCGTGTATGTGGCCACCCCTTCTTTATTTAAAGAGATTCTCTCTCATTGAGAAGAGTGTGAGTTTGAAGATTTATAATGAATTCTATCACTATGCAAATGAGGTATTATTGACCATGTGGAAGTAAAGAGAAGTGTTCACAAAGTTCGGTATATATTTTGAATATCCCATTTTATAAGTGTTTTATAATTAAATGATGTTTATGGGTCTTTTTACTTGAAAGAGTTTTTCCATGTATATGTTGTGTAATGGGTTAAATCAATGCTTGTATAATTTTCATTTTTGTTTATAATGATTAGTATTTTAAGATCCTAATTTTAACATAGTATCAGAGCATGTTAGACTATACAAATCATTTTTATAGGTTATACTAGACATATAGAACTTGATGAGAAACCTCTTTATGCTAAATCAACACACGTGCAAGGTCATTTGTGTAGTACATATGTGCTTTTTCGATTGTTTTAAAATCAATTCATCAAAACATGTTAGAAAATTTGATCATTTTTTGGAGATGATTTTTGAAAAAAGTTCATACTAACCCGTTTTCCTGATATACTCAGGAAATCCCCTCAAATGGTTGTTTTTCTCTTCCTAAAAGACTTTGTTAAGTTTTTTGTATTTCACTACTACTAACTCACAATAACATTCAATATAGATAGATGTAAGTTCATAATAGGAAACAATAAATAGGTTGACCTTGTGCGGTGCTAAGTTGCAAGTGAAGTGGTCATGCATTTTGTCTCTTATCCTTTATTACATTTATTGATATATTGTCACTTTGATTGGTGCTATAAATCATGAATCTCCTCTCAACAACTAATAATTTATATTATCAAATTTAATTAGAATACAACTGTTATATATTATTTTGAAAACACATATAATATAAATATTTATTTTTTGGTTCATTATACATCATATTGTGTAAAATTATCATGAATCCTATTAATGAATTTTATTACCAACATATATCTATTAGTTCTTTCAAAAAATCTATTGTTTTACCTATGAATTGCTCTATTTAATAGATTACATTCTTGTGATTTTTAAGAGAGGTTGTGTCTTTTAAGGTAGTGAAATTTTAAACCTTGTGATAAGTCACAACAAATATTAAATGAGGACCTTAGCATGAAGTCACAATCCTTACATAATGGTTGCAACTCATACAAGCAACTTCCTACAACAGTCTTCACTAATCAATTTTATAGTTTTCATTAAATAAATGACTTTGATACATTTGGTTGATTTTTCTATGGCTATCACACATGATAAACATAATTATGTATATTGTTCCCATAAGATCATCCTTGTCATCAATGTTGCCATTGATCTTGATCATTATTCACTACATGTCTAAATCTTGATTATTCTAGATAGTCCCATTTATGTTGAGAACATAACCTTAGTGCAAAAAAAATAGTGCTTGATTCTTCACTCATTACCTTAAGTCTCTAGTGATGTGGCCAATTTTCATAGGTATTGTCCTACTAGACAAACAAGTGATAGACACCTTTGGTATCTCCCTAATGTATGAAGGTCATTTATCTTACATGCTAGGAAGCCTCACACAACGTAGGAGCTAAGAATTATATGTTGTGTGCCTTAAGGTGTGAGATCCAACTCGTATTCACTAATAAAATATGAGAACTAATGAATACACATAATGGTTATCTAGAGTCAAACATTTGATTTCTTTTTTTAAGTACATAAAATGATTCTACAATCATTACAATTAGTAAAAATTACATTCCTATATTTTTGCATGACTAAAACTCAAATTGTTATAAATTACAGGAGAGAAGGAGAGAGGGAGAGAGAGAGTGTTCCACCTACCAATATGTGGCCAACATGCATGGTATAAGGTGGTGCATTATGTGAATCACTGACAATCTAGCATACATACATGCTCATGTAACACACATGTTTATTAATACACATTATGGGAGAGAATGTAAATCGACCAAAGTAATGCACTTATGAATGATTTCAAGCTATGGTCATAGCATCAATTCCATAGGTAGAATAACCTATATTCTCTAAGTTCCCATGAATGGCACCCATCCATACTCATCTATCAAGTTATCAAAGTGTATTAAATACACTAGATTTCAGCACATACTATTTAAATAGGTTCAAAATTCTAATTATATGTAACAAATGATAACCAATGCCTATACTACAAAATGTCCCAATCATTCCTTAGAATATCTTGACATTCAATGGAAATAATAATTACCTAGAAGACCAATCCATAACTGGCATTAATTTAAATAATAATAGTTTCAAAGCAATAGTGTTTATTGAATAGTTTTCCAAGGAAGCTAATCCATATCCCAAACATTATTCCCTAAATCCACTCAATACTAAGCGGTTTAGGGACCAAAGTTCTTCTCATCACGACATAGTTGTGAGTAAATTTTCACCTAGTTTACATAGAAGCTCATACTTTATCTAGAAGTACATAATAGTCTCTTCTATATTGTTTTGCTAATTCCCAAAATCTAAAACCCCTTTCTAGAATTCAATGAAAGGATAATAAATAAATACACCCATATATAATAACACAATTACAAATAATGACAATAATCATTAAATTTGCATGTTTACATTATATAAATTGATTAACATTTTCCAATCTATAGTTTGTAGCAAAACATGATAGCCTTTAAACAGTCATAACATTTACATTACTTGGCCAAATTTTAAACTTCAAGATGTTGTGGAAAGATGGAGGAGAAAAGATTAAAACCCAAAAAAGAGTTTTTCAAGAATCCCAACCATCTAAAAGTAGTTCTCCCTAATCCACTAAAATTTCTACCCAAGAACAACATTTGGACAAAAAGGATAGTCTTAAATTATATTTATATATGCATATAATTCAACATTGATCCTAGAAATTCAACTACTTGAGTAGGCAAACTAGCACACTATTCCATACAATATGTTTGACATGAAATTTGAGTCACTTTAGGCAAATGACGCACACACACACACACATGATTGTAATGGTGAAATTTGCATTCCCATGCCATTTTCCATTTTGTATGAGGCCCATTTTGATGTAATGTTTGAATACAACTACATATCAACAAGCAACACACTCTTGTGCTAAGTTTGACTCATGACCCAAAGTTGACACAAGCTATATAAATTATTTAACTAGCCTAGATTTATATAAAGATATCTTATTCTCATACAATTATAAAGATAAGGAATACATACATACATACATACATATACATATCTCACAAAGCAATGAAAGTTTGGAATCATGAGTATGAAAATTTCACTATCATACACACCATTATGATGGTGAAATTTGTATGCTCGTGATTCCAAACTTTCATTGCTTCATGACATTTATATTTGCAATTTGATCATCACTCGTGGTTGAGGTTTCTAACAAATTTGGACATATGACATTAATTATGGTATCAATGGTTCTTTCTTTATGGGACACTAAATCATTTCATAAGGCAAGACGTAAGCAAGGCATCACAAAATCCTTTTCCCCAATATGAAGTTCTGGCATTATCTATTTATAAAATAATACAATTATTCAATATAAGAACTCAAATTCTAATTTTATTCACACAAATGCAACATAACTACACAAGTCTAAGTGAGTGTGTGTGTTGATTCCATAATGATAGGTTTTGTTCCATAATGATAGGTTTTGTCACTGGCTAGAACCTTATCCCTAATGATACTCTTTCTTCAACTTGAGAGAGTGTTAATAGTTATTGACACACTTATGGAGATAGATCACATAATTAGTCATCATCATAATCATTCTTATTCATACTTCAAAACACATTTAACACAACCTAATTGTTTGCTATTAAATAATTAATACAATAACTTAGTTTTGAACTAGGCAAATTAAATAAGATGTGACATAAGGAATATCCCCATGCCTACAAAATGGTAACACGACGCTATTAAATGGTGAACAACTTATCTTTATGAATTAACCCTACACCATTGGACCTACCTTATCTATCCTTCATAGTCAAGTATGATGCAATTTAACAATAAATCCTCCACACCATATCCAAATTTATACTTCATTTGGTCATTGTTCGTGTCTCCGACCTTAAAATATGGAACAAGGCTAAAAATATTAAATTTATTTTTATACATATGTATTGTGTGGACTAGAAAATTCACTACAATAGGCACTCAATCATAGACTTGATATGTTGCTAATGCCAACTATAGAATTGTATTTTTATGTATCTCCACCTATTTAGGAAAACCTAAAATGATGCCCAACTCTTTAAAATATTTATAAGTTCAAAACATTAAGTAACAATTTTCGATTGAGGGAACGATCAATAACCTAGATTAACAAGGCCATGAGATCTATGGGCAATGCTCATTAGATTTAATAAATATGCATGAAGCTATTTATCTATTATGATTATTTTCTCTATAAAACAAGAATATAATACATTTGTTTTACTAGCAAATTAGTACTACACCCTTTTCAAAAATTCATGTTGCTTGTTAATTGTACTATATGACCCTTTTGTATTTCATATTATTAAATGGTAAAGAATCCAAGATAAACATATATCATGAAGGCTTGACATCATCATGAAGTTTCCTAAATGAAAAAGAGAAGATATTTGGAGAAAACGATGGCGCTGAGTGAAGCGGCTTCCTGTGTGTGGCCGCGTCATGCATGAGGGCTTCGCCCTCTCTGCATGCTTATTTTCTGCCCTCTATCTGCGTTTGGGGAGTATTTGCTGGTGGGTGGGGTGTGTTCAGGTTGCTAGGGTGGTGTTTTTTTCCGGTGTGCTCTCTTCTCCTGGCGTGTGGGCTGTGGCTGGGGCAGAAGCTTTTCTCCTGGGGTTTCAACTTGCTGCATTCTTCTCTTTCGGCTGCCTCTTTTTAGTGGTTTTTGGTTCTCATTTGGTCCGATCTTTACCTCGTTCGGGATCTGTGGGTGGGTTTTTCAGTTTTCTTGCTCAAAGTTGGGAGATCCGCTTTTGCATGGCTCAGGGGGAGTCATCTGGGGTCAAATCCCCTTTGGATTTTCGAGCTGCTCTTGGGTCTTCGACCCCATTTTGCTCTCCAAAAGTTTTTAATAATACTTTGTTTTCAAATGACTCAAGTACTGATGGATTTGTTCATGTGGGTGGTTCTCGTATTCCGAAGACAAATGGGTGCCTTGAACGTTCCAAGGAAAGGCCAGTGCTGGTTATCCAACCTGAATCGATTGCGGAGGACATCGAGTATTTCTCAAAACATGCTTTGCTATGCAAATTTTTGGGAATGAGGGTTTCGCTCCAATTTTTGGATTCATGGGCGCATCGCTCTTGGTCCCCCGAGGGTGAGATGGAAATAATGTTGTTAGCCAACAACTATTTCATGGTGACATTTAATTGCATGGCGGATCGCAATAGAGTTTTTGAAGGTGGGCCTTACTTCCACAACCAAGTTGGTCTATTCATTAAGCCATGGCATGCAGGCTTTAATCCTTCGGAGGAGCTTCCGAATAGGGTGCCGGTTTGGGTTCGTCTCCCTAGATTTCCAGTGGAATTTTGGCGCAATGACATATTGCATCAAGTTGCTTCATTACTGGGAAAACCAGTGGGTCCTTCTCAACAAACTCTGGACAGAAAGGTAATGACTTTTGCTCGTATATGTGTTGAAATGGATTTGAATAACCCTATCCCAGACTCTTTGGAAATACGTGTTGGCTCGTGCTCTTGGTTGCAACAGCTTGACTATGAAACTTTGCCTTTTCGTTGCCGTCTCTGTCATGAATATGGGCATTTGCAGAGACGATGTCCAAAGTTTAAACCTCCAGGGATGCAGTCAACTCAACCTCCTCGTAACCCCCCAAAGGGTGGCAAGGGTAAGGAGACAGTGCCAACTGAGGCTATGGATGCTGAGGGTTTCATTCCCGCCAAGGCCCACAACAGGAATCGAGGCCAAAAGAGGACCTTTAAGGAGCGCCAGGATGGAGATTCCTATAATAGATTTGAGGTGCTTGACGACCTTGGTCATCAGGAGGTGAATCCGGGATTGTTGAGTGTGGATCACGGTATCTCAGAAGGGGTTCAAGAAGGCAGTTTCCTAGAGCACATCCAATCTCCTCCGGAAGTTGGGGATACCCAGCTGGATCCGAACTTGAATTTGGTGGTACTTGGGGGGCCTGAGCCTTCTGTGGAGCTGGTGTCTGGGGAAGGAGGGCTCTCCAGCCCTCTGGTGAAATCGGGAGCAGGCTTGGTAAAAGGAAATAAGGCTTCTCCTTCACTAGGAATTCTTCAGAAGGACCTAAAGAAAGGGGTTGTAGAGAAGTCTTCTAAAGCAGGGAGAAAGAAGGATTTGGAGAAATTAAAGTTGATGGGGGAGTCTCTGGTGGAGGCTGGGTCTGTAAAGACTCTGGATTCACATTTCTCTAATCCTCCAAAATGATTGTTCTCTCTTGGAATGTAAGGGGCTTGAACAGTGGCCCTCGACAAAAAGCTGTTAGGGATTTGTTGCGTTCTCATTCTCCTGATGTTCTTTTTCTTCAGGAGACGAAGTTAACTGTTGAAGGTATGATGGGGTTGATGTCTAAACTTTGGGTGCGGGGTAGTTGCCAGTGTATTGGGGCTCATGGTAATGCAGGTGGGGTGGCTTGCATGTGGAATCCTTTGAAGATTCGCCCGCTTTGGTGGGTGTCCTCCAAGTCCTCGATCTCTGTGGTTGTTTCAAGTCTGGAGTTGGGGGAAACTATTCTTCTCTCTAACATTTATGCGCCTACTGATTTTCCTGGTAAGCAGTTATTGTGGTCTCATATTAGTTATGTTCGGAGCCTAGCTCCTTTGTTCCCTTGGATTGTTGCAGGGGATTTCAATGCTATTGTTGAGATAGATGAGAAGAAGGGTGGTATTGCGAGACTAGAACCTTCTGCTTTCCTTTTTCGTGATAGCATCTCTACTTTGAACCTGGTTGACATTAAGCCTCGAAATGGGAAGTTTACTTGGAACAATAGGAGATTGGGGGAGAATTGTATTGCGGAGAGACTTGATCGATTCTTGGTGTCCTGTTTCTGGGTTGGCGGAGGGCTGGCTTCTGACTCTGAGATTCTTGACTGGAGGGGTTCGGACCATTGGCCTATTAAGTTTTCTGCTTCTTCTGCTCGGGTGGCTCGGTCCCCTGCTTTCAAGTTTCAACTTATGTGGTTAAGAGATTCTTCTTTGCAGGTGCATATGGCTGATTGGTGGCGGAGGGGAAGACCTGCTTTTGGCACTGCCATGTATTCCTTTTCTAAGCAGCTACAGTATGTAAAATATCAACTTAAAAGATGGAATAGGCATTACTTTGGCAATATTTTTCACGCTAAGGCTGATGCTCAAGCTATCTTGGATGTCATCACTCGGGAGATAAGGGAGTGTGGTCTTTCTGAAGACTTACTCAGGGAAGAGACCAGGGCCCGGAAAGCTTTGGAGGAGTGCGAGCTGCGTGAGGAAATTTTTTGGAAGCAGAAGGCTAGAGTGGAGTGGTTACGAGAGGGGGATAAGAACACTGCTTTTTTCTTCAACTCGGTGAAGGCTAGGAGGCATGGTAATTCTATACCTATTCTGGTGAATGATAGGGGTGAGCAACTATCTTCCTCACAGGATATTTCTAGAGAAGCTTCTGAGTTCTATGCTTCTTTATTTCGGGAAGACTCTCAAGATGTTTCGGAGGAAGAAAACCAAGTTCTGGCTTGTATCCCCTCTTTGGTCACTAGGGAGATGAATGAGCATCTTTTGCAGGATATCTTGATGGAGGAATTAGAGGCCACCGTTTTTCAGATGAAGAAAGGGAAAGCCCCAGGTCCTGATGGGTTTCCAGTGGAATTTTATCAAGAATTTTGGGACATCATTAAGTTGGACCTGTTGGAGGTGGTGCGGGAGTCTCAGGAAAACAAGCAGATGCTTCGAGCTTTAAACTCTACTTTCCTTGCTCTCATTCCCAAATGTGAAGGGGCGGATCGTTTGAATCAATTTCGTCCCATTTCTCTTTGTAATGTGGTGTATAAAATCATCTCCAAGATAATTGCTGAAAGGTTGAAGAAATGGCTCAGAGGTCTTATCTCTGAGGAACAAAGTGGTTTTGTGGAGGATCGCCAAATATTGGATGGGGTGGTCATTGCAACGGAAACCATTCATTCGATGGCATCCTCAAAAGAAAAGGCTATGTTCATCAAGCTTGACATGGCAAAGGCTTATGATAGAGTGAGGTGGTCCTTTTTGCGGAAAATTCTTTCAGCTTTTGGATTTGCTAGGGAATGGATCCAGTGGGTGATGAGTTGTGTTACTTCCACTTCATTCTCGGTGTTGATTAATGGGGAGCCTACTGCTCTTTTTAGTGCTTCCAGGGGTCTTCGTCAGGGGGATCCTGTCTCTCCCTACTTATTTATTCTTCTGGCGGAGGGTCTAGGTAGGCTGGTGAAGCGCAATGTGGAGTTGGGTTTAATTCAGGGGTGGAAGTGGGGAAATGCCTTGCCTCCTCAGTCACACCTGCAATTTGTGGATGATACGGCTTTGATGGGTCTTGCCAAGATCAGCGAAGCTTCCTGTCTCCGCAAGGCCTTGGATATCTATCTTGCTGCTGCTGGGCAAAGGATTAATGAGGACAAGTCCTCCATTTTCTTTTTTAATACTCCTCGACCAATACAGCAAAGGATTTCTCATATCTTGAGGTTCCAGATTGATTCTCTCCCTTTAACCTATCTGGGGATTCCTATCTCTTTTGGTAGACTTCCCAGGGAATCATGGCAGAATATCTTGGACAAGTTTCGTGCTAAGGTTAGTCATTGGACTCACAGATGGTTGTCGTTTGCTGGACGGGTGCTTTTGCTTAAGTCTGTGGTGCAGGCTCTTCCTATTTATAGGTGCATGTTACAGGTTGCTCCTTCTGGGTTTGTGAAGGAGATGGACTCTCTGGCTAGACAATTCTTATGGGCGGGTAGCCTGTCCTCATCTAAATGGAGCTTGGTTAAGTGGGATGTTGTCTGTAGCCCAAGGCAGGTGGGGGGTCTTGGTTTACGGAAGGCGACGTGGTCCGGGTTAGCTTTGGCTGCAAAGCTCTACTGGAGGTGGTGTGTGGAACAGGATCATAGTTGGGCTAGGATCTTATCCCACAAGTATCTTCCTGGGATTTGTAAGGAGGAGCTTCCCCGATTTCCTCTGATGGGGAAAGGCTCGGTGATTTGGGGAACGCTTAAGAAAGGGGCTGCGCTAATCAAGGAGGGCCTTTTCTGGATTTGTAATAAAGGGGCTGAAGCTATGTTTTGGTCTGATTCTTGGGATGGTTACACACCCATTCTTCGTCAGTACCCTAATTTGATGGATCTGTCGCAGAGATTTTTGGAGGCCGGCTGGTCTAGAGTGAGTGATTTTAAGAAGTTTGACTTTGGTGGACAGGTGGAGGTGGCTAGGTGGAAGGACCCTGGTGAGTGGCCTGTTCCCAGGTTGGAGGAGGATGGTATTGTGCTTCAGAATATCTTGGCTAGCAGACAATGCAACTCCCTTAGGGATAAGGATATTCTTGCTTGGAGCCCGAACCCTAAGGGTGTATATACGGTTGCAAGCGGCTACCAGGAGTTGCTTTCTCGTAAGTTTGGGGGGGTGGAGGTCCCTTGGTGGAAACAGGTGTGGAACAAGTTTTCATGGCCTAAGTGTAATTGTTTTGTTTGGACTCTTGCTTGGAATAGATGCTTGACTTGGGAGAATCTCCATAAACGCGGGTTCCAAGGTCCCTCTATGTGTGTTTTGTGTGGGTTCAGTGAGGAGGATTCTTCCCATTTATTTTTCCGGTGTTCCTATTCTTTGTTGCTCTGGCATTGGTGGTGGGGAGTTTGGAAACATCCTTGTGTTCATGCTTCTTCTCTTGTTGAATTCTGGAGTAATCTGGGAAGGCCCCCCTCCCAGGCCTCTTTTCTCCAGATTTTGTGGAGCATTGGTCCTACTTTCATCCTTTCGCAAATCTGGATGGAAAGGAATCGTAGGATTTTTCGCGAAGAAAAGTTGATGGCTCAGCAGGTTTGGTACAGAATTATTGGGATGCTCCAAGAGACAGTGGAAGCCGAATGTGAAGTGACTCTTCCGTTGGAGAAAAGAGATGATGAGATTGTGAATAGATTGTGGTTACAAGAGTTGACTCCTGTCTCGGTCTGTGTTAGAAGAGGTAGGAGAGTGAATAAGAAGGTTCAAAGGGTTGGAAGATGGATGCCTCCTCCGACGGAGTTTCTGAAGATTAATACTGACGGTTCCTCTAGAGGTAACCCAGGGCCTGCGGGTATTGGTGGACTTGGTAGGGACTGTACTGGTTCTGTCATTTTTCTTTTCTCCATCCATAAGGGGTGGAATTCTAACAACCTTATGGAAGGGCTAGCTATTCTTTGGGCTATTGAACGTGCGTGCGCCTTGGGTTGGCGAAAGGTGATCTATGAATCTGATTCACAGATTATTGTTAATTTGCTGCTTGAGAAAAGGGTTGCTGATGTTGATTGGCAGATTGCTATAGTGGTTAGACAGATTTTGCAAAGGTGCTCTACATTGGAAGTGGTGTCATTTGTCCACATCCCACGTGAATGGAACAGGGCGGCTGATTGTTTGGCCAAGTGGGCTTCAGAGCATGAGGATGATTGGAGGATTGAGGGGTGGGGACAGTTATCTCCTGAATATGTTCTTGATCTTGAGAAGGTTATTGCTGATGATATGGAGGGATAAGTTACTGGTGGCTGGTGGGTTGGTGCTTTTGTATGCTCTTGTTGTTCTGGGTTTTCATTTGTGGGAGCTGATGGGCTCCCTTATTCTTATGTACTAATCTTCTTTCGATTTCAATAAAGTTTTTACCCCTCTTTTATAAAAAAAAAGGCTTGACATCATGCAATCCAATTAAAGTTGCACATGAAATACTTATCACAAATAAATGTTTGCGTTGTCATTGGATTATTCCCACATTCATACAAATTATGAGACAAGTTTGATCTATAAATCATTAAATGTTACAAAAGCTTTACCAATAAAAAAACATGCTAGAGGGTGAAAATCCCAAAGTAGTGAATTACATTCACCATTCCTCCACCCTCCTTTATAAATCATATAGGAAAAAGTGTACTACACAAAACAAAATTGTAACCTAAGAATGAAGAGTTCTATAACTATTATATAGTGAGTTTTGCTAATAGAGCTTCAATTCTAAGGTCAATAAAAAAATCAAACTTCTTGAATGGAAGTCCTGATAACTCCTATCAAGATAATCCTTGAAACAACAAAACAAAGTGAAATGACAACTAGAATGTGGGACCCTCCATTGGCATATTGATAATTGAATAATCTCAATTATCAATAGTCATGATTTATCACATTTTAAAACTATTTTGATCATTCAAGACTAGACTTTACGTTAATTATTACTCTTTTGGTTCAAACAACATCTTGTTACTTGATCAACCTATTTTGTATGTGTTTAGGTTTAACAATGATGAATGATTCAACCGATATTTGAACACATGAAAACAAATCTTAGAAAACTTAAGGTGTAAAAGTTAATTTTAGGACCACATATCCTTTTAAGATATATAAACAAATAATGAGAGAGAACCATGTGTCTAGAGATATATTGAGAATATAAATTACATAGATAAAAAAATGTAATAAAGTAGAGGTTGATCTTGGTTGTGTTCCCATACAAAAATAGTTTCATTTCTTGGAATGACACTATATGAAGACATTATAAGATTGACATATAAAACACTATTGAGTAGAAACAAACTTGAGAATCAAGTTGCTGAATTAAACATGATTTAGAAGATAAAGTAAGTGGTATAAATTATAATACAATTCAATAAAGCCCAAAACTATCATAAGAGTTATGTTCACAAAGGACTAATAGGATGTTTTTCAATTGATGATATTAGTTTAGGAGTTAGACTTGTTGGAGTACTAAAAAGAGTGAATGTTGATGAATTTCTCTCAAATTCATTAACCTTTTAAAATCTTCAACAAAAGAGAGATAATTGCATATAAACATTCTAATTGTCCATCCTATTCAAGATACATTAGGGAGGTGCATCTCCAATCTATCCCATTTATTTAACAATAAATTTAAATGTAGCTCATCAAAACCCAAACTAATGATCAAATTGTATTAACACCATTTAATTAAAAAATATTAAAAAATTGGACAGAATTATTTGTTTGGGAGAACTCAAATAAGGTGTGGCATTTATATCCAAAAACCTCAAGTTATTTATATTTCGTTACAAGTGACTCTAATTTTATGCTATTGTAATCATGTATCATCAAACATTGACTATATTGACGGCTTTTGGGAAAAGAAGTCGGTTCTGTAGTTGGAGAGGGCGAACTGTTTCTGGTAACAAAGAAAAGACACGATGGGATGAGAGTGAGGGGAGAGCGAAGGACAGGAGGAAGACCGTGTGAGAAGAGAATGAGGGAACGGAGCAGGGAGAAGGATGGATCAGTTGGGGTTGGCTGACATTGTAATCAGCCGATTGGCATCTTTGTACTCGGATTTTGCCCATGCAATTGAACTCTGTTTCTTTCCATTTGTGCTTGTTTCCTTTGAATTCTCTTACTCTGCAAGAGGAAGGAGTTTGTAATGTTCCCGTCGTCTTGACTGTGAATCGGTCTCATTGTGCAGCCTTCTTTCTGTAGGAAACTACATTTGCTGTTGGGAACTGTTGCAGATTGTCTGAATTTAAAACAAGGCTGCCATTATTGTTTTTGCAACCATCTAAGAAGGTCAAAATTGCTCTTAAAGACTTCTCATTTCACAAAATTATAATAATAAGGTAAATCAAAGGTATGAGAAAAAGATACCATACTAGTATAGACAAAGTGGAATTGCTTAAAATTTCAAAGCATCTTTATTTCTATATTTTCTTTTTCCTCTTGAGTATTACTTTAAAAAATTTATGAGCTTTACGTATTCATGAAATCCTACAACCTTCCTGGTATAATGCACCCACTTATAATAGGTGGCTATCACTCTAATAAATTGTCTTGGGAGCAAGCTTAGAAAGGATAGCTCGTCCATTACTTAATTTTTTTTATGGATCATTACTATATGTTTAGTAGCATGACTATTTAACCCTTTAAATAAACATGACAAATTATTCATGCTTATGTTCATCCAATGCAATCTCCTTACTAATAATCATCAAATGTCTATAATCAAATTGACTATATTCTTGATTTCTGTGAAATATTATATGCTCATTGACAAATTAAAATGTATATATTAAATATAATTAATCATGGTCTTTATTCCTCCTACATCAAGAATCAACTTTATTTGATTATTGTGTTATTGACTATTCTAGTGATCCTATTAATAGGAAAATCTAAATTTAGATATGACTTCAAAATATGGTGTAGGTGCTATCGTATGCATGTAGTAATATTAAACAACTATCTTCTATATCCCTTTAATCAAAGTTGATTACAAAAGTAGGTACACATGAAAGTCCCATCTTATTATATAATCATCAAGCTAAAGTTGATTACAAAAGTAGGTACATGAAAGTCCCATCTTATTATATAATCATCAAGCTAAAGTTGATTACAAAAGTAGGTACATGAAAGTCCCACCTTATTATATAATCATCAAGCTCTTTTACTTTGACCAAAGATCCCTACTTCTAGAATAAAAAAAGAACAAGTTCACATTAAAGATCATGGGAATTTCAATCAAGGGGAATTTTTTACCATCATAAAAAAAAATCCAATTTTTTTAATTCGATTATTAGATGGAAGATTATATGATCAATAAGAACTAGGATGAAATCCCATCAATCACATACCAAACATCTATGTTGTACTAAATTCTTCAAATTCATATCAATGTTTGGTCTTAGGTGATGCCATTCAGTGGGACTGTTCATGTCAATGACACCACCTAGTGACTAAATCTTGGATGTAATACCTAAAAGGTATAACATAAGATCTCTAGGAATTATTTATATAAGCCCTTTTGGACATATTATAAATTCTTCTCTTTGTAAATTTTTCACTTATTAAAGCATTGTATTATGTAAGACGTACAACCACTATGTAATGAACTTGGGGGAGGCTAGATTGAGGAGTACTAGGGTCCAATTTAATTTTTTTATAAGACCTCATATAAATCATCAATTTTAAAATATCGCGATTATAAATTATGACAATATGACTTTCATGTAGTCTAGAATACATCTTCATTTTGGCATATATTTGTGTACTTGTTTATTACTATCAAAGAAGGCCTACATTACTGGGGTACTTCATGTTTTCTTTTATAGAAATTGACAGGTGATGCCCCCTATTAACATGAAGGGGAAGTTGAAGAAGCATGAGAAGTGTGAGGATAGTTTGCAAAAGTTTGAAGATATGTACAACTTCCTCTCTGAGGATTGGGGTTCTCTAATCTCTTAAGATTGTTGTTATGTTTTTGGTTATTGTTTTTCTTTCTATGGACTTTGGTCTTTTTTGTTAATGTGCTATTAATGTGTTGTTTCTAGCCTATTTTGGGTTGATTTTTCTTTGCCCTCTGGGGCTTTATTTGTAAAGGGCTCAATGCCCTAGTTTCCTTCTTACCATAATAACAAACATGAAGGGGGAGTGTTAGAACAAAATCTTATTAGGGGTCATACCCTTCTAAGACTTATATATTGTCCTAAAATAAAGTTACACAAGTTTATATATTATATGCTTTATTAAGCATAACCCATTTAAAATAATTATAGTCTAATACTATAAAAAATTATTGATTATTTATAAATAGTAGTTTTGAATAGATGTGACTAATACCCCTTCAAGTATTTGGCCACCCCTTCTCCTTTATTTAAGGAGGTTCTCTCGTATTGAGAATATTGCGAGTTTAAATATTTATAGTGAATTATATCACTATGCATATGAGGTATTATTGGCCATGTGTAAGTAAGGAGAAGTGTTCCCCAAGTTCGGTCTATATTTTGAATAAGACCATTTTATAATTTTTATGATGAAATGACACTTTAAGGGTTTTTTTATTATTTGGGAATAGTTTTCCCCATGTATATGTTGTAATACATTAAATATATGCTTGTATACTTCTCATTTTACTTATTTTTTATTTAATTTATAATGATTAGTATCCTAAGATCCTAATTTCTAATAGAATTAACCTATCATTTTTTCAAAGTCAAAATGGATAGTCAAATAAATGAAAACTTATTTGAAAACCAAAAATATTTGTCAAAGTTATTCAATTTTGGCGCACATATCTGAAGGGATCATAACTCTTAACTTGTTGCTCAAAATTCAAAGTTTATACTTGTGTTGGAAAATGCATTTTGCAAACTAATTAATTTGTAGAGGATTATAGCACAAGGAATTATTCCAATTGCATTTGCCAAATTCCTAAAATATAAAAATATCAAAAAAATTGATTCTCAAGATTTTCTTAACTATATTTGAAACTAGCACTTTAATGACTTGAAATGTTCCCTCAAGAAAAAATAGGCATCACTCCTAGATTCTAAATTAGATGTGATAACTTATGACGAATTGGGTTCTTGGGAAACAACTTGCCCCAATGCATAAATTACATCACAAATTGATGAAGTGGAATCTACTAATTCTCCATCTCTTTGACCAATGTATTAATGATATGATCTATAGGGACTAAGTAGTGCCAAATTTTAATTATGTGCTTTGTAACTGTTCAACAAAACAATATTTTTTAGATGGTAGTGGAAAATATAGTTTGATTTATTTGGCATTTGAACACTATATATAACCTAAGATAAGATGGCACGTTAAGATCAAACACACTTTCACTCACCTATTTGGTAATGGTGTATGTACTATATCATAAATGTTCAAGTTTCTTGTTTGGGCCTTGAAACTTTCCTTTATGAGGGTGCAAACATTCATTGCCTCCCACCTAGAACTTAGTAGGGACATAATGTTAATTTATTTCTTGTACCTTTTTTTAGCAACATATCATGAAATTATTGTTGAATGTGTTGGATAATTTTGATAAATATAATAGCCTTATCCAATTTATTTTCTATATGAACTATTGATTCATCCAACATGAAAAATAGTGCCACGTCAATCAATACCAAAGGTTGGAACCCAAGGAAAATTCAAAATGGACTATTAAGTGGAGTCATGAAGAGCTTGATTGTAACTATGTTGGACATAAAGAAATCTCTTATCCCATGTTTGATAGTGCTTTGAGTGGTACATCCATAGAATGCACATGATTATGTGATTGAAATCCCTATTTTGTGGATGGAATGCTATAGGTTTTATCAAATTTGTGTCTAGTGTTGACCACTATAAATTATTGAAACCTTCTGCATCTCTAACATAGTCGGGTCTTTAGGAGGCCAAAGTAGACCCATATATTTTTAAATAATAACTTGATAGTGTATTCTACAAATATGGCATCATAATTACCATCTTCAAGAATTTTTAAACTGCAACATAGACACAATCATGAACATACCTAGTCATGGGTTGACCTAATATGAAATCCATACAAACACATAGCTAGGGCTCACTAAGGATTGGTAGGGGTTTATATAGGATCTACCTTTGATGAATTATCTTTACAATGACTTGGTTTGTGTGAGATCTTAAGTATACAACAACATTATGATGTAAGTCTACATGAAATAAGAAATTTATGATATGTGGGGATAATGAACTCCCCCAATATATAATGATTCTACTATTTTAAAGCTTGCCCAATAGCATAGATCTCTTTGTCATACATTGGATACATGCACATTGTGTTAGAAAATGTCTCACTATGTTAGGCAACTAGATGACCATGCTAAATGATAACTACTCCAAGTGCATACTAAGAGGCATCTTGTCTCAATCTCAAAACAAGGGCTGATTGTTACACCTTTGTACATTTAAACTTTTCTTTAAACCCCCTTTTGTTGTTTTTGTTGTTTAGTTTAAAGGTCATGCAATGTGAAAGAATATAATTAGGAATCGAAACCCAATAAGCTCTTGAGTTTTTGGGAATTTTTTGAGGTCGACAAGTCTTTAATAACCCAATTCTTCTTTGGGTTGACAAGCACACAATTTTTTTTCAATAATATAATCAAGGTACTATATTCTCTCTATTATGAAGATGAATTCTCTACATTCTCTTGTGTTAGCATATGGTTGAAAGAACTTGTAGAAAATGCTACAAGTGTTATCCCATATCTTACTAAGGTTGAGGATACCAATCTAAGCAGATGACTACAAGAAAATCTATAAAAGGCTTGAGTACATTTTCCATCATCTAAATGAATGCAACATGTGTAGATCTTACAAAAGGCATAACTAACCACTCAAACAAAACCTTCTTGGACTTGAATGTATAATTCCACACATTAAACATTATTATGTACCTTAAATTCAAATTACTTATTGTAAAAAAAATCATAAGGTACCAATTAGTTATTCTTAACAATGATTATTATATACATCATAGAAGTTAATGTAGATTCATCATGTTTTATCATTCTTTCTACTCTTTTGGACATGTTGGCACCTAATTTTTTACGTGTCTCATCTTTGCTTTGTTCTACTCCATAAGTTGTAGTTGACCCTATCCACTCTTTAATGATAATCGATCAAAGAAATATTCGATTGGCTCCCATATGTTGAGTAATATCTAAGGGTGTTTATTCAAACCGTGTTAATCAAATATCTTAGTAAAAACTTAAAGGGTACTTTTGTGGTCAATGTCTTGTGATTCATCCTTTCTTTAGGTGATTTTGGGATATTTTGGAGTTTCTCATCCCAACATCCATTTCAGCCTTGTCATCATTAGCAAGCCTTTCCTAAAAGTCTTTCCTTATTTTGAGATTTTGGGTTTTCTCACCCATGCATCCTTTCCTCAATTACCAATTTTTTCCCCCAAAATTGACTTCACAAATTTCAAAGTTTTTTAGTTTCTCATCTTGACATCCCTCTCAAACATGTCATCCTTGACATGCCTTTCCCTCCAAGTCCACTTTCACCCTCTAAGCCCATTTTTAGAGTGTCATATTTTCTCATCTCAACATCCCTATTATACCTATTGTCCCTTGCATGTCTTTCCCTCTAAGTTTATTTTCCCCTTTAAGCCTCTTTTTGGAGTCTTAGATTTTCTCATCTTAGCATCCCTATTAGACATGTCATCCCTAGCATGCATTTCCCTTTTGTTCTAATTTCCCACTCTAAACCCATTTTCAATATTTTAGACTTAGTCATCTTGGCATTCCCATTAGACTTTCCTTGCCTAGTATTCAAGTGTCAAAACTCTATCATTTAAACAAAAACATCTTATAGGTACCTCCCTACATGACCTAAGATGTCATTAATGGTCTCACAATGGACATGATTTGATAGATGAGGACTCTCAAATGACTCTTGGTACCTATGGTCCCCTTTAAGACATGAATGGTGTATAAAATAATATGGTTTTTGATATAAAGTGCATGGTTCTAAGTGTATAGTCATGTAAAGGTGATACAAGTAGACATGGGAGGAATGTACAGTTACATACAACTATGGTTCTTTCCCAAAGATCTCTTGATGGTGTTTAAAGATATATTTTATAAATTTTACAAAATCAAGGAGGATAAAAGGAGAAGGAAAACAAAGGAATAGTTGTAGAACCAAAAAAAAAGTGTTATTCATAGGAAGCCCTAGAGTTTCAATTTCTAGTTCTGGATAAAGGTATTTTGTTATTGTAATGATTCAGGTTCATCCCAGATTTGTAATAAATATTTGTAACATTGGTACACGAAATGATTAAAGGTAGAATAAACCTAAGTTGATTTTCTTCTTGTGTATGGTATACATTTATGGATGTGTTTTTTTTAGTTGGCTAACCAAATGATTGTAAAATCCTTGCAAAGCCTTGATAAGGTATCTTTTTAGCATAATAAAGGAAATTTATGAGTATTATCATGGATTATTAAGTAGAATCATTTAATATTTTTAAATCCATTTTTAATGTATTTTTAGATCCTATCTTTCTTATGCATTTTGAAAGGCATGGTTTTTTGTGGTATCTTGATTAAGATATCACCTTTGGTTTCAATTATTAAATATTTTGTATGAACTCAAAGACTATGTTGTTCAATTGGATAAATGCACCACTCTACTACTAGCTCCATCTCCCCATCACCCAACACACTCACAATAAAATAATATAAACATCTTTTTAGTTTTATCTATTCTAGTGTGTTTTCATTGTCATATCTAAATATATATAAAAACATAAGGGGATAATATAAAACACATTCTAAAAAATTCAGATGGTAGATCATCTATTTTAGTAACATTCTTAGCCTTGAGTTCCCCAAACAAGCATATAGACATGAAGTTATGACCGAAATAAGGGTGCTTTATGCAACGAGTATGGTTTGTGTCAGGGTGAGTTTTTTTTTCTTTTGTGGTGATATATGTTGCAACACCTTAGGGAAACCCCCCTTGGTTTAGTAGAATCATAAGTGAAGGAGGTCCTACCCACCTCATTATTTGGTCATCATATGCCCAACATGAATATATGCTTTGGGGTATTATTTTTAGGTTTGACATCCCTAACACTTGGGAGACTATCCAACCTTAGGGATTCAGAACCTACAACTCAAATCACCAACATGATATATACAAGGTGAGATAGTTGGCTAAATGCCGCCTTTTAGGACCAAGTCCTAAATATTTCTCTTGCAATAATATTTCTCTACGACTAATCTCCTATAGAGTGTCTCATTTAACAATTCTAAGAACACAATCAATTAATTGATTCACCTAGTAATATAGAGGCAAAATTATTGGTGAATTGAACACATTTTTGTATCTTAAAAATCTCTAGTCCATCTAATTATTTTATGCTATCAAAGTTGGTGTTGCACAACATGTGTTAGATGTAACCTTTTATTCTTCATCAAATTTGATTACAAGTAGGACAAATGTCTTGATCTAAGCAATCAAATAACATATTCAAACTAATTAAAGATGCTAGCTTTGTGTGAGCCACTTTTGGTATCTTTAACTTTCTATTATAAATTTTAATGATGACACTTTGAGGGATAGCTTCATAAACACAATGATGTATGTGCATGTAGTGGTATTCTAGTAAAAAATTACAAACATGTAGGGGTGTAACATTGCACACCACCTTATTTTTGAAGGGTTTGATAAAATACATATGAAACTATAATTTGACATGTATGTCTCTTCCTTGACTTGACCATCTAATGACATATAGATGCAATTGAAGCATTATTTGCAAGTTAAGGCTTTTAACAATTCAAATAGAGAACATGATCTTTTGACTTGTACTATCCATGATGAAATCCAAGGACTTTCCAACATCAACATTTGTGAGTAGAATAAGAATTTTGCATCCACTAGAGCAAGGATCTTTACTATTGCAATGATAGCATGTGGGGTCACATCAACGATTTGATCCCATTCACTCGGTCGATATATGTAATGATATTGAATGTATCTCTAACTAGCAATAATATCAAGAGAGCATTGTTGGTACAACAATCCTATTGGTCAAGCATTTGCTCATGTGGGTCACAAATCACATAGTTTTTACCTTATAGATTTCCCTACCACTTTATTTTGGTGTTTGTTGTCATGGTAAATTAACATTCAATTGTTGAATCCTTGTGAACCTTCTCGTTGTCTCTCTTTGGATTTACACCTATATAAGGATTGAATTCCTCTTCAATATTTACTATGTAGCAATAGGTAATCTCCAGGGTCTTGATATTAAAAAAACCATCTTTAGACCTTGATGTAGTAATGAAGGTCAATATGGTAATTAAGAATCTAGTGTTTCTCTAATTCCTTGATGTTAATTTATGCAAACAACATATTGATATTATTGATGTAGTCATGTTATTAATTGATCTTTCTTCTAATAGATTAGTTGTTGGATGTACTTATTTTCATGTGTTCTTAGGAAAAAGTTCTTACTCGATTACCTCCAAAAAATATCCTCATGTGGGATTTAATTTCATGACCTTAACAAAGTGGAGTTTCCATGACACCTACTTGGCCAAAAACTAGCCTCCTAACATTGTTGATCATAGGACTTAATTTTCAAATGGGAAAGTATGCTTTTGTCGAATTCAATAAATTATTTGTAAGGAAATATTTTCTAATTTGAAAAACCAAATTCCAATAACATTTGTATCAACTTTTTCCAAAGGGTGGGGATGTCACCTATATTTTGAAGGAATTTTGATTGCCAAATGGTTTATCTACTAAGACTAGTGATGTGTTTGGGTAGCTTTGAAGAACCTATGCAGATTCATTCAATATCTTTGCATGTTATTTTTAGATCTATTTCAATCAAATTCCCTAAAAGGAACCAAGGAGTGACTCATTCTTCAAAACCCATTTTCAATCATTTGTATCTATCAAGAAGATAATCAAACAAATATATTGTCTTCAACCTAAGTTTATAATAGCTTAACCACATACAATGAAACATATATGTGTGAATAGGATCTAATACCATTAGTATATATTAAAAGATCAATTTAATGGAAAATATAAGAGCTAAGGAACTTAAATGTATTACAAGGAGAAATAAAATGAAAAACAAAACAAGATTGATATTTATTGACTAGTTGAAATAATAGATCTTTATCTTAATTGATAATTTATACAAAATGTGAAAAATTTTATATAAGAGATGTATGTGTTCTACTCTTATGACATGCTTTGAATTCAACCATTATATAGCTTCACAATACAAAAAGAAATTTTTTTATTGATAATAGTAGATAAGAGTTCTTGGTGAAAGCTAAAAATTATCTACACTTGGTAGCAACCCATGTCCTTAGGATTTGAAATGGATAGTCAAATAAGGATTTGCACTCAAAGATAATAAGTTTCCACAATCCGTATTGTTAATTGCAAAGATTTATGGATTTCTAGATTTACACTAACAAACATTCCATATGCAATAAATTCTTGTAGTAGGTACTTCTATAGTTTTGTAGTGCATTTTTTGTCACACTCCCTTGTGTTTTTCTAAGGTGACATATCCTTCCAATTTTGTTTGGATGTCCACCTTTCCCTTTGATAGATCTTCATTTTCACTTCCTTCTAGTGAATTACACTTCCAAGATTCTATAGATCCTTTTCAATGATTGTGGATCTTTGTTCATGGTGTGTAAATGAAAAGAGAATTTTTTTATTTAGTTTCACAAATTTTTTTTTTTTTTTTTGTTCGGAAAGGTGTCTCAACCTTGTTCCTAATGTTAAGTATATAAAGGATTTCATTCTTAGACAATGAAACATAAAAACTCAATTTTTAGGCTATAGACTATTTTTGAGAAAAATAAAAAATTTGGGTTAGTTGATATCACTTCTAGGTATGCTTGTTGAATAGATATTTTTGAGCTCTACAATTTTAAAAAGGGGCCCTAATAGCCTCCCATATCAAAA
This sequence comes from Sequoia sempervirens, assembly GCA_007258455.2. Classification (NCBI taxonomy): domain Eukaryota; kingdom Viridiplantae; phylum Streptophyta; class Pinopsida; order Cupressales; family Cupressaceae; genus Sequoia; species Sequoia sempervirens. The sequence continues at coordinate 46,432 of VDFB02189390.1, forward strand.
GTTACAACCTTTGAAAGTTGTGCCTCCTACAATGGAAATGTAAAAACATCTAGTATGTAGAAAAGAGTTGTAAGGAGTTACATTTGTTGAACAACTTATGATGTGTGTTATGATACATCATAAGGTGTCTTTGAATGGAGATAATGAATCCAAAATAGAATCATTGAGTTGGTGAGTGTATTATGACATGCTTATAATAGGTATAAGGAATATATCATTTTAGCTTGTGAACTCATCTTGGAATTTGGATGTTGGTTTTCTAATTAGGCATTTGGGTGCCACTTTTTTGGGTGGTTTTAGCTCTTCTTTTTTTTTAATTACCATATGATGGTTTCATATATTACTTATCCTATTTATAGTGTGATGAAGATGGAGGTATCAATAGTGAGTTTGTAGGTATTGTTATGTTACTAAAATCATTCTAGATCTCATGTCGGTGATACTCTTATAAAGGCTTGTTCTATAAGAGTATTGTAACTATGGTTAGATTATTGATTATTACATTGGGTTGATTTGGAGTATGGGGTTTTTCTCTTGAAAGGGTTTTCCCATGTACACCTATATTGTGGTATAATTTTATCAATGTTTTATATGTGTTTCTAGTTTCTATAAATGTAAAAGAAATTAATTCATATGTATTTGAGGAATATGAAAATATTATTCAAAGAAAATAAAATAAAATAGCTTCTTATTTAAAATATTAAAAAATAAATATGACTAGAAAGCCAAGACGGAGCTCATCATTTTGGTGATGATTTTATTAATTTGTTATAAAATGAATACATCTAATGATGTTAAATTTTAAAAATGTTATTGAATATGAAACATGTCTTTGCAAGGTATCATAGAGGTTTGATCCTTAGGCTTGGTTATCCAATCTTAAAATGGTGAGATCAAAATTTAAATAAATAATGCAAGGGAATTATATATGAAATCACATTATGTGAATCACCTACAAGTGAGATAAATGAGAAAAAACATTGTAACCTATAATATGATTTGAGTTGAGATCTACTGGTTCGCATTGCATCACTGATGTTATGGCCTAGGGTCTGAAATAGGAACTTGGAGGGAAGTGTTATGTTTGTAAAAGTTTATGGGGTTCTATATTTTCCTGCTTTGTTTGAGCGAGTTTTTGTGTGGGCTGATGGTCTCATGTTCATTGCACATAGTTTGATGTAATTTTTCTCTTTTTATCCATATAATACAAGGAGCCACCCCCTAAGGTAGTGCTTACCTATAATAATAATAATAATAATAATAATAATAATAATAATAATAATACAGTCCCACTTACAACTTTATACATGATTTTTCCTCATCTCTTCCCCTCCCTCTCTTCTTTCTCTTTCTATCTCTCTCACCTCTCTCATATATCTATCTCTTCCTCTCTATGTATCTCTCTCCCTATATCTCTCTATCTCTTCCTATCTATCTCCTCCTCTCTCTATCTCTTTCTATTTATTCCTATCTCTATATCTCCATCCCCCTCTCTCTCGTCCTCTTTCTATCTCTCCCTCTTTCTCTTACTCTATCTCTATCTCTCCCCATATCTCTCCTCTCTCTATCTCTTTCCATATATTTTTCTATCTCTACATCTCTATATCCATCTCCATCTCTATATTTCTCCCTCTATATACATCCATATCTCCCTCTCCCTCTCCCTCTCCCCCCCTCTCCCTCTTTGTGCAGGAGCATTTGAGTGGATTGGTGATCAACATCAACAAAAAAAATTGATTTGTTTATTTCAATTTTGATTTGTTTCGGTCATGTTTGGTATCTCTTTGCATAAGGAACTCAGTTGTGCAGTCAAACTATCAATTTGAAGTTTTCGCCATAATGCCATTTTAAGGCTCCATGAGTAGTTTTCAAAAATTATTTTTGAAAAATCCGTAAGGACTCAAATAAAATCCTCTTGCAAGGGAATTCTTTGAAGTACCACATGAAATGGGCAAAAAGAATTGAAATCATATCTTTCCTAGTTTGGGATATTTTAAAGTCACAAGTCTATTAAAAATGTTGGTAGTTTATGAAAAAATTTAAAATCTCAAAGTTTTGAAGGGCTGGAGTGAAATCATCTTGCAGGGAACATGGGGACATCATTTCGATCCTGCTCGCAATTTTTTGTTTAATTCGGAGAAGTTTGAATTTTTCCGCCTAGGACACTCGTGACACTCCGACAATGTCAAAGTCGAATAATGAATTTAAATTCTGCAGTTGCAAAATATTTTAATTGTTAATTTTTTTGATCTTTCATGCATTACATTGCTAAGAGAAATTGAAGAAATGTGAAGGTGCGCAACAAGGGAGAGAGAAGTTGAATGGGCGCCAGAAGGAGAGGGCAGAAAAACAAAAATAAATTTTAAAAAATTTCAGGGAAGGAAAAAATGCACGATCTGTGTGTGGAAGACGTGCTGCAACAGGTATGCATCGTGTGGGAAGAGCTAGAGGAGGCTGCACAGGGAAACGAGAAGGGGCTGCTGCATTTTAATTGCAAGCAACAGATACCAATGTGGGAACAACGTGGCAAATGGAGGAAATGGTAAATTTAATTGCAAGTTATAAGGTGCAGATTTGAATGAAATAAAAGTGATTCAAGAAGAGTGAAGACAGCCTCATGCAAGGAGAGGAGAGGAGCTGAGTGAAGAGTGAGGGCTGCGCTGAAGTGGACATGGGCCATGTGAGGCAGGGAAAGGCATAGAGAAGTCACAACATAAAGGAGTTATATGGATGTATGCTGAGGCAGAAACAGGTAGGCGATGCCATTTCAAATTCGACATATTAAATTAAATTGCAAATAATTGCAGATGTACAGAGTTAATTTCTATGCAGCAAGGTATTGGAAGAGAGTCGAACAAGAAGTGAAGATAGAGAGCAAAGGGTGACGACTGTAGTGGCATTTGGGATTTAAAATAAAAATATAGAGATAAGTTTGTTTCTAAAAACAGAGTTATAGAGGAATCATGCCATAGATGTGTGGCTACAAATAGTGAAAATTAGATTATAATCTGAGTGTTGTCTTGTCTGAACGTGAAGGTAAACAAAGGCATGTTAAATTGAAATTTGAGATTGTAAAATAAATAGATTTGGAATTGAAATTGGATGTAAAAGCTTGAAGTGTTTGATGGGTTCGAAATAAATCAAATTGCCTCCATTTATTTTCGAAAGTATTGTGTGCCATCAATTTTGATAAATGCAATTGTCAATATGATTTGTTAATTGGCTGCGTGGAGTTGTATAATTTGGAGAAAGGAATGGTTTGTGTTGCAATCTTTGTAGTAGTGGACTTCCTGTGATAGTTATGAATTTGTGCTTAAGCATGTATGCAACAACGAAAGGGAAGTATTGTTTTTGTTTGCGTCAAATGGTATCAGAGTGAAGGGTTCTGAATGCATAAGCAGATCACCGAATGTGAGGTAGTTTATGCAAGGACTGGTGGGTGGATAGAGGAAGTGTGGTAGAGTTATCCGAGAAGTTCGAGAGAATTGTTGCAGGTGGGCAAGGAGTCCTGAGCAATTGAGAGCCAAGAGGGACAAGCCATGGAAATGAAGAGCATGTGAGTTAGGTGAAATTGCAGCAGACGAAGATGGGATGGGTCATGAAGAGACCCACAAGAATATTGTTCTAGGAACAATATTGGGAGAAAGTGGAGAACAAATTTTTTGAGAAGATGGGACAGATAATTCGAGAAGAAGTGGGAAAGGTTCAAGCGAGAATAGAGAAATTGGAAAAGAGTATTGGAAAATATGGGAGGATATTGGTGAAGAAAAGTGAGAAGAAGAAAGAGATCAATGAAGAGAGAAGTAGAGAAAAAAAGTGTTACAGTCTAAGATGGCAGAAGAAAGAGGTGAGAGCAGCCCCTATAGAGGATGAAGATGTAGTTGAGATTGCAACAATAAAGCTTGAAGACATTACAATAGATGACGAGGAGGGAAAAATTGCAACAACAGAAAGGAATGAGGTAAATTTTTGTTGTGATGAGTATTTATCTTCTTTGTGAAAGCAAAAGAGGATGTAGAGAAAGAAGAGAGCATGCACATGGAAGTTTTTTATTTCCATTAGGTAGTAAAAGTAGATTATGATGTAGTTGCAAATTGGAGTCTAGATAATACATATTTGCATATAGGAGTTGTAGTGGATGTTGTAGGTAATGTTTGGTGGAGGTGGTCGATCTGTGGTGGGTTGGATCCCATAAAGGAGGAGAGAAGTGTAGAGATTATTTGGCAAAGGAGGACAGTTCATGGTGGACATGAGTCCATAAGGGGAAGGAAGAATGGAGTGCAGTGTTGTTGGAGGGAGATGGTGCAAGTTCCGACAAGGTGCTGGAAGAAGAGGAAGAAGAAATAACTTCATGCGTATTTCACAATGATGGGGTTCATTACAGGTTGGTTGCGACCTAGAAAAGTAGTTCAACTAATCAACTCCATTTTGTGAGTCTTACTCACAAAACTTCTCCTACTTGATGTGCAGAAGCATCCAGGTGGACTGGTGATCAACATCAACCAAAAAAAAATTGGTTTGTTTCTTTCAATTTTTGTTTGTTTCAGCCATGTTTGACATCTCTATGCATAAGGAACTCAATTGTGTAGTCAAACTGTTGATTTGAAGTTTTTGCCAAAACACCGTTTTAAGGCTCCACAAATAGTTTTCAAAAATTATTTTTGAAAAATTCATAAGGACTCAAATAAAATCCTCTTGCAAGGGAATTCTTTGAAGTACCACGCGAAATGTGCAAAAAGAATCGAAATCATATCTTTCCCAATTTGTTATATTTTAAAGTTGGAAGTCTATTAAAAATGTTGGTAGTTTACAAAAAAATTAAAAATCTCAAGGTTCTGGAGGGCTGAAGTGAAATCGTTTTGCAAGGAACTCGGGGACATCATTCTAAGCCTATTCGCAAATTTTCGTTCAATTCGGAGAAGTTTGAATTTTTTCGTTTACGGGAACTCGTGACACTCCCAACAATGTCAAAGTCGAATAATGAATTTAAATTGTGTAGCTCCAATGTATTTTAATTATTAAATTATTTAATCTTTGATGCATTACAATGCTAAGAGAAATTGAAGAGATGTGAAGGGGTGCAACATGGGAGAGAGAAGTTGAATGTGTGCTGGAAGGAGAGGGTAGATAAACAAAAATAATTTTTTTAAAAATTAGGGAAGGAAAAAAGGCATGACCTGTGTGTGGAAGAGGGTTTGATAAATACTTGCATGTTTAGATCAATACTTTATGACATATTTTAAGCACTAGACTTGATAGTTGATGGTTTGATAAATACTTGCATGTTTAGATAATTATTGCTAAAGTATGATAGTATATTATGATGAATTGTAGTAATTGTGATATATAAGTGTCTTGAAAAGAAAAATAATCTCTCATGCAACAAAAGAAGCGAGCAACACATAACATAGGGAGCATTGCTAGCTTGTAGCTACAAGAACAACTATTAGTTGAAGGATCGTGTGCCAACAACAAAGACTGTAAGACACCTATAGTCGAGGGAACCCACATCCATCGGAGCTAGAATTTACATATATGATATTAGCTACTAGCAATAATTTATTTGTCATAAAGAATGGGGAGAAACTCCACAATAGTAGATAATGAGAGACAATTCTTTATTGTATGTATTATGCTAATTGTTCAACATGCCAACAATCTCAATTTTCAATCATAGTTAGAAGAGTTACATTAGGATTCTATTTCTAAAGTTTCCTATTTTGTGTTTTCATGATAAAATAATCCTCATCCTATTCTTTAGGAATGAGTTGACATTTGTAATCTAGGAGTCCAATTTGTCTAGAACAATTAGGATTAGTTAGTCTAAATATTAGAGAATCTATAGAAAGAGTGTAACAATGATTTTTCAACATTTTGTATCTTTTCTTTTTGAATATAAATAAAAATAGTTTTCTATCATATAGTACCGATTTGATTGTGAATAAATGATTGATTGATAATTCTACAAATTAGAAGAGTGCAACTACCCAAGCAAGGCCCTCTTGAGGTAACATTACAACTTTGTTATTAGTATTAGTGATCAATTAATGTAGCATCTTAGGATAGATTATTGGTTAACCACTGATTAGGTCTTAAATGTCACCTATAGCAATTATTGGTCAATGTTATTTAGAAAACCCGTAGCACTAGCAATAGCCTGTAGCAATAGTTGTAGAATAATTGTTGCAAAGTTTAAATTATATACTTAGCTACCTAGGAAACTCCTAGAAACCTTTAAACCATACATATTGTATCAACATCATCCAAGAAGATACATCACTTGCCTGATATTTAAGTGTAAATCCCTCATAGTTGATAGTCACTTGACAAAGGAAAATTTAATTCATTAAGTTGAGTATTGACCTAGCTACACCAAATATATCAGTCAATGAGAGGACCACACAATAGTTATTGTCACATCCTCTTCATCTTTATATATTGTTCTTCATTCATTTGCACAGTGTCTTGGCTTGTCACCTTCTTCATTTATTGGGTGTGTACCTAATTTGATTATGTAATATTTACATACAGACATGGCAACACTTGAGTAGATTTCAGAGACATTAACAACATCATCCTACATCATGATCTTTCTTCCTTCATAGAAAGAAATCCTACATTTCTACCTGTTTTTTCTTCTTCCCAAGGGGAGGAATGTTGTTTGGCATTCATAGACCATCATAATCCTTTACCATAGGAGAATATACATTGTGAGTGTACTACACAATCTCTCTCTTTCTCTCATATATGTTGAACACCTATTAGACATTGGTGATAGAAGTAGTCCTTGGAGGGCCATGTTGAGTAATCCTTTCACTTATATATGTTTATTTGCATCTATTTTTCTTTCTTGGAGAGGGTTTTATTTTCCAACAAGTTTTTCTCCTTTACTTCACTTGTGAGAAATTTGTTTGTACATGGGTACCCAACATGGCCTCATAGACATGACCCATCCTTATACCTTTACATGTTTTTTCGTACTCGCTAAATTTCACTTAAGTGGGGGTGTTGGTGTGAGCATGGTATATATTTAACTAGTTTCCTATTAGGTTCTATTCGCACTTACATACTTAATCCTACTTAGGTCATTTACTTTTTGTGTCTTGTTTCATAATATTAAGACACTTGTCATTATTTTAGTTTTTTCTAGGGTTTCATCCATATCTTTATAACAAGAGTTTTATCATTGTATATTCTACCAATTTTATTTTCCATTTAATGAATTCTTTGGATTCATATCATTTCCATTGCTTCTCTCTTGTGTGGAAGGTTGATTTGGTTGCAGGTTATCCTTAAATTGTATGGGGTTGATCAACAAATCTTATAGAAAAGACATACTTTTTCTGTATAAGTAGTACAAAGATTCTCACTCACCAACTATCCAAGTCCTAAGCAAGACACTATATTTATCAGATGCCAACTCAACTGTATTGAAATCCCCACACAATCCAAGAGGTAGTGGGTAGTGACTCCACAATCCAACACTAGAGGAGATCTTTCAACATAATTGGATGCATAAATATAACAACCCTAAGAGAATGGAATTTATTAATATTAAAAAAAGACTCACAAAGCATGGTTACTAGGGTCACATCCATGAGCCACCATATGTGATTGCCACCTAAGAAAAACAAAAGTAGCAAGTCCTCAATCAAGTTCATGATCACTATGTAAAAAGTGACTTTTGGCTGAATGACCCACAAATTATAGAAATCATGAAACTTTCAATTTTTAACTTATGTAAATGTAATGATTGACCCCAAATTATTTTTTCTGAGTTTACTCTCAAAGTTTTCTGATTTTTTGTTGTTGTGTTGGTTTGATAGTTTTTTCATTGAGTTTCATATGGCTTTCATTTGTTTTGAGCTTGCATAAAATAATAACACAGAGTACATAAAATGGAAGAAGAATACACTTGCAAAGAACTTTTCAAAGCTTTCAATAATCTGATTTTAACAACATAAAGATTACAGTCCTTTGAGATACAAATATCATACTCAAAAATAAGCATTCAGACCTGAAATAAGAGTACCAAACAACAAATATTGGTCTTCTACTTTGCCTCATTCAACACCAATGATAAGAGCTTTCAAGGCCTAAACAAACTCACCAAAAACTCCACTTCAACAACTACAGAAAATGACCTTTGCAACACTTTGTGATGGAATCCAAAAATCAAGAAGACACCCAAAAAAGGGCGCCAACAGGAGAAGGTCAACCTAGCTTAAAAAATACAAATCTTCTTCAAAAATTGTGAACCAATACTTGTTGAGGGCGCCTTGATGAGATCAATCTATGGAATCAATACCCACATGGAAACCCTAGGCCATTTTGGAATTATAAGCAAATCATCAGGTTCAGGTCCAAATACTGAAGTGCCCAGAAACGAATTAAAAACAAACCAAACTCCTTGAAATCCATGCCAAAATGAAAGTATGCAATCTCAAGCCAAAACCCAAACTAAAACTCATCAAAAATGCTGAAATATCTTCATCCTTAATGTCTGTAATATGTAACTTGAAGCTCCAAATGTGATTTATGAATGAAACCTCCCTTCTACCAGCTAGGGCAGGTCTTGCACTGTTGAAACCAATCCAAGATGTCAAGGATTTTTGTCCTCAACTCTGATTTTCAAACCTCCTGATGAAAAACCAACATCTCCTTATGCAACCAAATTCATCCATGACAAATGAGGCCTCCAAATGAGAATATAAAGTCTCATTAGCAAATTAGGGTGACCAAAATTGCTAAAACCCTAAACCCCTCATAAACCAATGCCCTTTTTGATATTTGCTTTTGTTTTAATTTAATTTTCACTCAAACATTAGCTTGGGCGCCTATCTCTTATCCAACATTCAAAAATGTTTTTGTTGCTTTAAAACAACTTCAAGTCATTGAATTAGGCGCCATAGTACCTTTTATGACTCCTTTTTTCCCTCAACTTAAAGTTATAAAGTAACTTTATAATAATCCATTTTTTTGAAGAGAAAAGAAAATATTAAAATATTTCAACCTTAGTAAACTTATTCCTCAACTGTGATTGTGTTGCTGAGAGAGAGACCTAACTAAGTCCTGCTTACCCAAAATAGACTTACTATTTTTAGAAAGTACTAAAAATAGTAAGTAGTACCCAAGACTCAAGCCGAAGAGATACTGATATGCTCAAAGGGCTCACTGGAGATTGAAACTCAGTACTAGACCCCTTGCTAAAAATAGAAAGTTCCCCAGAATACCGGAAACCCAACACCAAACACCAGAACTGAGTTCCCTTACCACAACTATTTAGTCTATAGGAACTCTGGAATAGGCTAAAGGTCACATTCATTGCTCAGAGGCTAGGAGGGGACATTACAGTCCACCCTCCCCAAAGATTGCTTGTCCTCAAGAAATCATAATGCTAGATGTTGTAAAAAATGCTCACTCTCCCAAGAAGCATCCTTAATGTGCCCAACTGCACTCCCTTATCCTTGAAGGAGTAAAAATCATCAAAGCCCATACTGGATTCCCTGAAAGGAACAAATCCAATGGCATCCAATATAATATGACCAAGCAATTCAAAGAAGACTGTGCCAACTAACTCACTACCAATCACAATCTAGGTCGACATGAGAATCACCCTGCTCAACCATAAGAAATAAACCCTGGCATGAAACTTCAAGATAACCCAAGTACAGAGCAAAACAACCACAGTCAAATCTCTGAAAAATTCAAACCAAGTAATTCCTTTGCAGTCCCCAACTGCAATCATGACATCAACACCCAACCACCAGGTGTTCAAGGAAAGGTCCAGAACATGCCAGCTCACCCAAACCACTGCAATCAATAAGCCATCAATGCATGCCCTCACCATGAAGTAACTACAGTGAGTGTCTCTCACCAAAGTGAAAACAACTAATGGGTAAAATGAGCTCGGAAAGATCCTCACAACCAGCTGCCCAAAATATTTCCCAATCTCGAAATCAATTTGCTCATCAAAAATGTCTTCATAACCAATGCAAAAAAGTAAGGGAAGCAGTAATCAAATTGGGATCCCATAGGATACATAGGAGAAATGAGTAAGGAAATAGCTGAAAAGCCATCCCCTAGTTCCCAATCATCACTATCTCCTAGGCTCATCCATGTACTAGTCAATTGCTGAATGAGAGGAACCATCCAACTCAACTGCAGATCCCAAATCAAAGTCATATGCAAGCTGATGGAGAGAGGGAAGGAACACAAAGACTGGATGTTGACCCACTCCCCCAATTCTGAAACATCACTTCATGACTGGAAATTGCACCTGGGTCCCAAACCATACTAATTTTACCTAATGCATTGCTACAACTAGGAGCAATCCCATCATCAAACTCAAACAAAGGATTGTCATATGCCATATCAGCTCCTACCTCAAACAAGGGATTATCAATAAGCAGCTGATGACTACCCTCAAAAGTTGATTGTGAATCCAAATCAGCAAGGCTACTTGGTCCTTGCTCATGTTCAGCTACATGCAAAGTGAAATCTGATTTGTCCTCATGATCAAGGTCAAGGTAATCATCATCATCATCTATGCCATCAATCATGCATAATTGTGGAGTTGAAGTCAAAACAACTCTACAGTCAAAATTAAATTAATCCCAAACGGGTTCCTTGTCATACTTAGGTACCATCTCACCAAGATTTCATGTATTAAAAGGCTGATTGCTTTGTTCTTTGTGCTCCTCCTATGATGTTGTCTCTTTGAATAAATCATTCACCAACTCATCACCATACATGTCAACACAAGAATCTCCATCCATCAACTGATCCTGGGAATCAAAACCCAAGCCACTGATGTCCTCGCCAATGTAGCTTTATGGTTTGTTGTTTTGAAGATATCATCAACTAATCCACACAAGAATCTACATCCATCAACTGATCCATAACCTCTAGCTAGGGTTGATCTTTCACAACCGAAACCAGTACCCTAGAGTCTTCAACCCTTGGGAAATGCAAGCCTCAACTCTTACCACACAAGTATGGAAAATAGAATCAACTCAAGACATGATCCAAATGACTTGCATTGAGCTCCTTATAAAGAATTCCCATCCAACTTCAAGAAGCTTCTAGAAATAATATTATTTTATTCCTTTAAGTGACCTTATGATTTATTATTTTATTTAGTCACTTTATTAAATCAATTAAATATAAAGTCATCCTTTTGATATTTCATTTATTGGAATAAATTTATAAATAATTAATTTAATACCTCCACTTTATTTTAATTAAGATAACCAATTAAGCTATCCTTTTGATATATTATTAATTTGAACAACTTAATTAATTAAATTAATTAAATCATGATACCTCCAATTTGGGGACATGACAGTCCTCCCTTCCTAAAGATTGCTTTCCCTCAAGCGATCCACAACTGCCAACCATTTCACTGCCACAACACCTGAAGTATGAATGGAAAATCACTGCACTTGTCCACCAACCACCCGGATCCCAAATGATCCTACAACATGTGCTAATCCATAACCTCTGTATGTTGTTGGAACCCAATATACTATCAAACTTTTTCAACCAATGAAACCAAACCTCCAACAATGAAGTTCATGGATCCCAACTTTGTAAATCATGCCAACACCAAGTAGTGTGCTGATACACCTTAGATATCATACTTGGATACCATGGGTAAACTAGAAGTCCATCAACCTCAACACCAACTCACTTCCGTTGTGCCACTCTGATAACCCCTAGAGTCCAAACTGACCAAATCTCAAAACCCTACTTTTGGAAGCAACCTACTGGAAAGGGAAAAGTAAGAAGCTTGGAATCATCACCTGAAGTAATAAATGTATCACACCAGAGTCAATGGCATAGTCAAATCTTGTGTATGTGGGCTGAAAACAAACTGATGAGCACACCTCAAGATGCAATCGAGGTGGAACTCCCTTGACTGTGCCAATGGAAAACCCAAATAGTCAAGTGTACACCTTCCGACACTGTCATCATCAGAAGAAGACTCACAACTCAAAACAATATGAGTTGGTCTTGTAGCAACATCATCAAGACCTTTATCAAAAAGCAACTACAAGTGTTCCAACTCACTTCTAGGAGTGAGAAGAATACCATCATGAATGCCATCTACTATCTGGAAAGAGGCTGGAACCATACCAAAGTCAAGCATGCAAGAGCTAGAAGAAATTGACTTCTCTTGAAAGGACTGACCAATGTCAATCGCAAAAGTGCCAATGTAGAGCCTGGTGCTCAAATCTCCCACGATGCCTGAACATGCAGCCAATACTGATGTGTCTGTATCATCAACATACCAATCCACCTTGAGTGGTATCCTGCAAATGTGAAAGATGTCAATCTTAGGTGCATAGAAGCACATGCCAAACTTCAACAAGTTGTTGGTATAAGTCAGAACAACACCACACAACCTGTGAATCATATCCATGATGGAGCAAAAAGTATCTCTACTATCAAGGGATGATAAGAGCTCATTATCAATTTGTCCCTTAACACCAAACTGACAATCCCAACTCCCGCTATCCATCTCAACTGCTGATGTCCTCAAAGTAGTATTGTCGTCAACCAATGAAGTATGAGATAAAACCCATGGTAAAGCTGGAATACAACTGTCTTCATGCCTAACTCCAAACCATAGACTAAAGTCAACCGGAAACTCAAGCATGCATTTATCACCAACTGATTCGTCTTTCCTAACCATCATAAGAGGCACTGCATTTGTATCCTGAATGTTAGGAGATCTCACACTACTATCCTCGACATGTGCCTTGGCTACCATAGATAATTGAGTCTCTACTGAACATGATGTATAATGAGCCAAACTCAACTCCAAGCAGAGCTCATCTACATGAATCTCGGATTCTTGAAGAGCTAATTGAGTACTCCTCAAGGAATCACTAGTAACCATAAGCTTGTGAGTAAGCTTATCTACTTCATCTTATTTCCTTCTCAAAGCATCTGAATAGACTTCAACGAGGTTGAGAAGGTGGTCACGGTCTGGAAGAAGGTGCAAATAGTTTGTCTTCATTGTTCCCATACCTTCCTTGAACTCCTACAAGCTGTCATGAGAAGACTCTGCTTCAACTCCCTTTTGTCTTCTCTCCAACCGAACCATCCAAAGGTGATTCTCAATCAGTTTGTGCATTTTATCGTGATGAGATAATGCTGCCACAATCCCATCCTCATTCACCTTCAATTGGTTCTTCAAACTATGTGGACTATGGGGTGTATGATTAGCTTCAACTTTGCCTGAAGAAGCTTCTAATTATGCCTAAAATTCCTTTTTTACAAAGTCTCGTATGCACACATTTTGATATGGAATTAGGACAATACTAATTCCACCTGTAGAAATATCCTCAATGCCTTAATTAGGTGTCACTACACAAGAGGGCTCCATTTGTTCTTTGATTTCATCATCCCACACAATCAAATCACTGGATGATGGTATACCAACCTCCTAAAGAGAAGGTGGAACCTATAAACCAAATGAGATTAACTCTCTTGCAGACACTTTCTCTTCGAACTTCTCAATTTTTTGCTCAACCAATCATCTTCAGAGATCATATGTTGCAGTCGAAACATGTTGTTCTCTTCTCCAAATGGATAACAACTCAGATTGCAACTGTTTGCAAACATCATCATTTTCATCTAGGATCATAGACAAGATGTTGAACATATCTGTCTTCACCTTTTCAGAATGGCATTTCCTGATTACTGATATGAAGCAATCGAACAATTGGAGAATGAGACCATTATAATTAAACATGATAACACATGAATGCACCTGTGCCATCAACTCTAGAATTCTGACCCTCTTATTGAATGTAGGCATTTTGATGACACCCAACCCATTGAAGCTTTCAACAATCAATTGTATAAACTCTTTCATTTTTTCATCATCATACAAAATTTTAGGAGCTATGAACCTCATAATTTCACGTATGCAAGTGACAACTGCTAATCTTACCTCTTCATATTTATGTCTTATCAACTCTGGCTTGACCAATGAATGCACCAATGGAGACATAGTTGTAGCCATTGTTTCTGAAGGTGATTAATTAACCTTGCAAAGACAACTTTCTGCTTCCTCCAAAATGTTAAGGAGAGCTACTTTAGCCTGAGGTAAGAGTTCAAACTTCTTACCCACGAACTTGAATCTTTCTTGAAGAACTTCAGTGGCCTCCTATTCCAAACCTTTTCCATGATTTGTGCCCTCTTTAGGATCAACTGTATGTTGGTCACTAAGTGTTGAAAATTCATTATAGAGACTTTTAGATTCTTCACTTGTAGATACATCATGTTTCTCCTTCTTTTTGTTTTGTGATGTAAGCCAATAGGATTCCCATACCTACGTTGATCTTTGTTGTGAGAGCATAATTTATTTTAATCCTTTCAATATGGCTTCCATCCATGGCTTCTCACATGTCTTTGGATTCCTGGTGTACTTACTATAATCTTTCTGATTTTCCAAATACTCGATGAAGGGAAGGTTATTTATGATCCTTTATGAAAGTGCAAGATATTCTTGGTGAGCATTCGTTATAGCATTTTTGGTAACCATGATTGACTAGATGACTGTCCACAATTGAAATCCAATCAGCTGATTTTCCCCAACAGGCTGGCAAGATCCAAGCTCTGATACCACTATAAAATCCCTTGCCAAATCTAACGTGAATTTTCTATTTTGAGCTCTTAGGAATTTCGTCAAATACTTGTCTTGCAAAGTACTTTCAGCTGGTAAAAGTTAAATGTTTGTTGTTTTCCTTTTTGAGTGTTGATATGATGCATAAAGAAGTATGAAAAGACTTCTAAAAGACTTATCTATTATGCCCAACCATTTGTAAATGAAGTCTAGATGCAATGCAAGTTATTTATGATTTTCCAAACTAGCGAGCGACTGAAATATTATGCAAATATGTAAGTATAGCAAAGAGACATTTGGACAAACAATTGTCATGCATTCCTCCAAACTCCCTTATTGCAGCTTAACAACTGATTACAATGACTGAAAATGCATGTAATGATTAGCTATAGTATTTGACATTAAATCAAATATTTTATATGCAAACTCCAAGCCTCATTTTTTGTATGATGTGCAATGATGTAACTTATAAACTGATTACAAGCTGATATACCACTAATTCCAATCACTCTTCAATGATGGAAAATTTAAACATGAATAGCCATCAATAAATGGTAGAATGCTTAACACAAAATGTTGCTATGGCAACGATACCTTACGATGGCTAAATGCAACTAGAGTTGTTGTACAATACAATGCCAACAATGAATTGAAATACATATTTTATGCCAAAAGGAACCTAAATCAAAGCTTCAAGATGACGCCTAGAGCCAACAATGGCGATTCTAGAAGAAGCCTTCAAATGTCACAAAGTCGAATTTCCTTGGGGGTTGCACCTAACACAATGAAATCGTCCTTCCAAAACTGGAGAATCCACCCTTCATAGACTGATGTAAGTGATCTCTTCAGGCTGTGCCAATGGTGCCAAAGGAAACCATGATTTCTCAATGCAAAAATATGATTTTCTTGTGACTGTAAATGACTTCCAAACTACAAAAATCATCCCTCTTCAGATCTGAAAATGATTACTAAAGTCTGCAAATGTTTTCTCCAAAAATCGAGTTCTTTTATGACTGCAAATAATCTTCACAAATATGGAATTATCTTCTTCAAATCGAAATGTCCAAATTTCTCCAAAATTTGGCCAATGACCATTGAATTTTGGCACCAATAGATTTAGCAAACTATATCCTCCTCTTGAATGAAGAAGCAAAAATACATTAGTTGTTGCTCTCCTGTGAAGTTCTGATTGCAAAAATAATCCAACTGCTGCAATGATGAGATGTGATAATAAACCAACTATCACACAATTCATAATTCATGTCAGAAGGGCAATAATACATCAGCTATTGCACTTGTCAAGTTCTCCAATGAAGCACCTATAGAAACCCTGGATGGATTTCACCACAACCTCCAACTAGGGTTGATATTTCACAACTGAAACCGATACCCTAGAATCTTCAAACCCTCGGGCAATGCAAGCCCCAACTCTTAGGTCACAAAAGTATGGAAAATAGAATCAACTCAAGACATGATCCAAATGACTTGCATTGAGCTCCTTACAAATAATTCTCATCCAACTTCAAGAAGCTTCTAGAAATACTATTATTTTATTCCTTTAAGTGACTTTATGATTTATTATTTTATTTAGTCACTTTATTAAATCAATTAAATATAAGTCATCATTTTGATATTTAATTTATTAGAATGACTTTATAAATAATTAATTTAATACCTCCACTTTATTTCAATAAGAGAACCAATTAAGCTATCCTTTTGATATATTATTAATTTGGACAACTTAATTAATTAAATTAATTAAATCATGATACCTCCAATTTGTGGACATGATAATCCTCCCTTCCCAAAGATTGGTTTCCCTCAAGCAATCCGTAACTTCCAACCATCTCATTGCCACAACATCTGAAGTCCAAATGGAAAATCGCTGCACTTTTCCACCAACCACCCGGATCCCAAATGATCCTGCAACATGTGCTAATCCATAACCTCTATATGTAGCTGGAACCCAATATACTGTCAAACTCTATCAACCAATGAAACCAAACCTACAACAATGAAGTTCATGGATCCCAACTCTGTAAATCATGCCAACTCCAAGTACTATGCTGATACACCTTAGATATCATACTTGGATGCCATGGGTAAACTGGAAGTCCATCAACCTCAACACCAACTCATTTTCGTTGTGCCACTCTGATAACCCCTAGAGTCCAAACTAACCAAATCTCAAAACCCTGCTTCTGGAAGCAACCTAATGGAAAGGGAAAAGTAAGAAGCTTGGACTCATCACTTGAAGTCAGAAATGTATCGCACCAAAGTGAACCTGAACACCTCTTATTCAACCCATCTCTCTGTGCCATCAATGCCATAGTCAAATCTTGTGTATGTGGGTTGAAAACAAACTAATGAGCACACCTCAAGATGTAATTGAGGTGGAACTCCCCTGAATGCGCCAATGGAAAACCCAAATAGTCAAGTGTAAACTTTCCTACAATGTCATCATCAGAAGACGACTCACAACTCAAAACAAGATGAGTTGGTCTTGTAGCAACGTCATCAAAACCTCTCTTAGAAAGCAACTGCAAGTGTCCCAACTCACTTTTAGGAGTGAGAAGAATACCATCATGAATGCCATCTACTATCTGGAAAGAGGATGGAACCATACCAAAGTCTAGCATGCAAGAGCTAGAAGAAACCACCTTCTCTTGAAAGGACTGACCAATGTCAATCACAAAAGTGCCAATGTAGAGCCTGGTGCTCAAATCTCCCATGATGCTTGAACCTGTAGCCAATACTGATGTGTCTGTATCATCAACATACCATTAATCCACCTTGAGTGGTCTCCTGCAGATGTGAAAGACGTCAATCTTAGGTGCATAGAAGCACATGCCAAACTTCAACAAGCTGCTAATATAAGTCAGAACAACACCACACAACCTGTGAATCATATCCATGATGGACCAAAAAGTATCTCTACTGTCAAGGGATGATAAGAGCTCATCATCAATCTGTCCCTTAACACCAAAGTAACAATCCAAACTCCCACTATCCATCTCAACTGTTGATTTCCTCAAAGTAGTATTGTCATCAACCAATGAAGTATGAGATAGAACCCATGGTAAAGCTAGAATACAACTATCTCCATGCCTTACTCCAAACCATAGACTAAAGTCAACCAAAAACTCAAGCAAGCATCTATCACCAACTGATTCCTCTTGCCTAACCATCACAAGAGGCACTGCATCTATATCCTAAATGCTAGGAGATCTCACACTACTATCCTCAACATGTTCCCTGGCTACCATAGATAATTGAGTCTTTGTTGAACATGATGTACAATGAGCCAAACTCAACTCCAAGCATAGCTCATCTACATGATTCTTGGATTTCTGAAGAGCTAACTGAGTACTCCTCAAGGAATCGTTGGTAACCATAAGCTCGTGAGTAAGCTTATCTACTTCATCCTCTTTTCTTCTCAAAGCATCTGAATTGACTTCAACAAGGTTGAGAAGGTGGTCATAGTCTGAAAGAAGGTGCAAATAGTTTGTCTTCATTGTTCCCATACCTTCTTTGAACTCCTGCAAGCTGTCATGAGAAGAATCTGCTTCAACTCCCTTTTGTCTTCTCTCCAACTGAACCATCCAAAGGTGATTCTCAATCAATTTGTGCATTTTATTGTGATGAGATAATGCTTCCACAATCCCATCCTCATTCACCTTCAACTGGTTCTTCAAACTATGCAGACTATGGGGTGTATGATTAGCTTCAACTTTTCCTAAGAAGCTTCTAATTGTGCTTAAAATTATTTTTGCTCAAAGTCCCATATGCACACATTTTGATATGGAATCAGGGCAACACTAATTCCACCTATAGAAATATCCTCAATGCCCTGATTAAGTGTCACTACATAAGAGGGCTCTGTTTGTTCTTCGAGTTCATCATCCAACACATTCGAATCACTGGATGATGGCATTCCAACCTCCTGAAGAGAAGGTGGAACCTGTAAACCAAATGAGATTAACTCTCCTTAAATCAATTGCTCCTTGAACTTCACAATTTTCTGCTCAACTAATCATCTTGAGAGATCATATGTTGTAGTCAAAACATGTTCTCTTCTCCAAATGGCTAACAAATCATATTGCAACTGTTTGCAAACATCATCATTTTCATCTAGGATCATGGACAAGATGTTGAACATATATGTCTTCACCTTGTCAGAATGGCCTTTCCTTATTACTGATATGAAGTAATCGAACAATTGGAGAATGAGACCAGTATAATCAAACATGAGAACACATGAATGCACGTGTACCATCAACTCTAGAATTCTAAACCTCTTATTGAAAATAGGGCTTTTGATGTCGGCCAACTCATCAAAGCTTTCAACAATCAACTGCATAACCTCTTTCATTTTTTCATCATCATACAGAATTTTAGGAGCTATAAACCTCATAATTTCACTTATGAGAGTGACAACCGCTAATCTTACCTCTTCATCTTTATGTATCATCAACTTTGGCTTGACCAATGAATGCACCAATGTAGACATAGTTGTATCCATTGTTTCTGAAGGTGATTCATTAACCTTGCAGAGATAACTTTCTGCTTCCTCATAAATGTTAAGGAGAGCTACTTTAGCCTGAGGTAAGAGTTCAAAATTCTTACCCACGAACTTGAATCTTTCTTGAAGAACTTCGGTGGCCTTCTCTTCCAAACCTTTTCCTTGATTTGTGCCCTCTTTAGGGTCAACTGTATGTTGGTCACTAAGTGTTGAAAATTCATTATAGAGACTTTTATATGCTTCACTTGTAGATACATCATGTTTCTCCTTTTTTTTTGTGATGTAATCCAATTGGATTCCCATACCTACGCTGATCTTTGTTGTGAGAGCATAATTTCTTTTAATCCTTTCAATATGGCTTTCATCCATGGCTGCTCACATGTCTTTGGATTCCTGGTGTACTTGCTATAATCTTTCTAATTTTCCAAATACTCGATGAAGGGAAGGTTATTTTTGATCCTTTGTGGAAGTGCAAGATATTCTTGGTGAGCATCCGTTATAGCATTTTTGGTAACCATGATTGACTAGCCGACTCTCCACAACTGAAATCCAATCAGCTGGTTTTCCCCAACAGGCTGGAAAGATCCAAGCTCTAATACCACTGTAAGAGCCCTTGCCAAATCTGAATTTGAATTTTCTATTTTGAGCTCTTAGGAGTTTCATCAAATACTTGTCTTGCAAAGTACTTTCAGCTGGTAAAAGTTTTATGTTTGTTGTTTTCCTTTTTGAGTGTTGATATGATGCATAAAGATGTATGAAAAGACTTCTAAAAGACTTATCTAATACGCCCAACCATTTGTAAATGAAGTCTAGATGCAATGCAAGTTATTTATGATTTTCCAAACTAGTGAGTGATTGAAATATTATTCAAATATGTAAGTATAGCAAAGAGACATTTAGAAAAAAAATTGTCATACATTCCTCCAAACTCCCTTATTGCAGCTTAACAACTGATTACAATGACTGTAAATCCATGTAATGATTAGCTACAACAGTTGACATTAAATCAAATATTTGTTATGCAAACTCCAAGCCTCATTTTATGTATGATAAACTAATTACAAGCTGATATACCACTAATTTTGATCACTCTTCAATGATAGGCGATTTCAACATGAATAGCCAACAATAAATGGTAGAATGCTTAACATAAAATGCTACTATGGCAGCGATACCATAAGATGGCTAAATGCAACTAGAGCTATTGTACAAGACAATGCCAACAATGAATCAAAATACAAATTTTGTGCCAAAAGGAACCTGAATCGAAGCTTCAAGATGATGCCTAGAGCTAGCAATGGCGATTCTAGAAGAAGCCTTCAAATGTCACAAAGTCGAACTGCCTTGGGTTGCGCCTAACACAATGAAATCGTCCTTCCAAAATAGGAGAATCCACCCTTCATAGACTGTTGTAAGTGATCTCTTCAGGCTGTGCCAATGGTGCCAAAGGAAACCATGATTTCTCAATGCAAAAATACGATTTTCTTGTGACTATAAATGACTTCCAAACTGCAAAAATCGTCCTCCTTTAGATCTGAAAATGATTACTAAAATCTGCAAATGTTTTCTCCAAAAATTGAGTTCTTCTATGACTGCAAATAATCTTCACAAATCTAGAATTATCTTCTTCAAATCAAAAAGTCCAAACTTCTCCAAAATTTGGCCAATGGCCATTAAATTTTTGCACCAATAGATTCAACTATATCCTCCTCTTGAATGAAGAAGCAACAATACATCAGTTGTTTCTCTCCTGTGAAGTTCCAATTGCAGCAATAATCCAGCTACTGCAATGATGAGATGTGATAATAAACCAGCTATCACACAATTCATAATTCTTGTTAGAAGGGAAATAATACATCGGGTATTGCACCTGTCAAGTTCTCCAATGAAGCACCTGTAGAAACCTTGGATGGATTTCTCCACAACCTCCAACTAGGGTTGATCTTTTGCAACTGAAACCGGTGCCCTAGAGTCTTCAAACCCTCGGGCAATGCAAGCCTCAACTCTTACCACGCAGGTATGGAAAATAGAATCAACTCAAGACATGATCCAAATGACTTGCATTGAGCTCCTTATAAATAATTCTCATCCAACATCAAGAAGCTTCTAGAAATAATATTATTTTATTCCTTTAAGTGACTTTATGATTTATTATTTTATTTAGTCACTTTATTAAATCAATTAAATATAAAGTCACCCTTTTGATATTTAATTTAATGGAATAACTTTATAAATAATTAATTTAATACCTCTACTTTATTTTAATTAAGATAACTAATTAAGCTATCCTTTTGATATATTATTAATTTGGACAACTTAATTAATTAAATTAATTAAATCATGATACCTCCAATTTGGGGACATGACATATCACTTCCTTCCCCAATATGAATCTTGCACTGTTTTTAGAATTTTACCCAATATCACCTTTTGATCCTCTAGGATATTCATGTGCATAAATGATTTCCATCTCCATCTTCACACCCCATCCTCTATCACAAGGTATGCATAATTTACCACCTTGGTTCCCCATTCCTGATTGAGAATTATTTTAGCCTCCACCAAGCCTCTTGTCTCATCTATAGAACCGAAGCATTCCCGCAAGTCCTCCCAAAACTGAGTCTGATCCCCTCCCCAAATGTCCCATGTGAGATGATTTACCACCAAACTTTTGCAAGACACTAAGAAATTCAAAATTGTTTATACATTTTGGGGGTTTTGAATCATTAGGATTCTTTGAGGGTCATTGGATTCAAAATAATTTTTTTGTAGCACCCTCACCCACTTTTGTTCTACATTATTGTACATGTTCCACAATAATTTAGCACCTAATCTTAGATTCATTATTAGTCATCTTCGCAACCCTAATCCACCTGCCTCTTTTGGTTTGCAAATCTTGTCCTAAACAACCAAAGGAGTTTTGTGTTAATTACTTTTCTTCGAAAAAAATTCCTCATCCACCTTTCTGGTTGGTCAAATAGATTTTGGGGAAGCTTCATACATGACATGGTGTATGTTGGAATCGCCAAAATAACTGATTTGAGCACTATTATTCTTCTTGTTGCAGTGAGCCATTTGCCTTTCCATGCCTCCAATTTTTTGGTGCAATTGGACAATAAATTGTCCCAAAAGTGAAATTTGCTTGCTCTTGCAAATAATGGTAAGCTTAGAAATCTCCTTGGGAGCGTTCCCATTTTGATTCCAACTATCCTTTCTATCTCCCATTGTCTTCTTAAGTCTGTATGAAAAAATATCTCTAATTTCCTCTAGTTCACCTTATGTCTCAAGGCCTGACAATATCTATCCAAAATACTCCTTATAGTACTTTCCTCTCTTCTATTGGCCAATCCAAATAACATTGTGTCGTCTAAAAATTGTGTATGGGTTAAAGGTTCCACATTGAGTGTTATCCGAATACCTTTCCATTTTCCCCGAAGTCTTCACGCTTCTATGCTTCTGCCATAATGATGAACAAAAATGAGGATATGGGGTCCCCTTAGCGTAGCCCCCTAGTTGTGTTGAAGAATCTGTAGGGAGTCTCATTCACTAGAATTAAAAATTTAGGGCTCCAAATGCAATTTTTTATCCAATCGATCCATTCTTTGCAAAAACTAAATTTCTCCAATACCTCTACTAAGACTTCTCTATCCACTTGGTCGTAAGGTTTGTGTATGTCTAATTTAATAACCATCTTATTCACTTTGGCCTTTCGTACTATATGAATGGATTCATGGGGTAAAATTATTCCTTCTGCAATCGCTCTTCCTAGTGTAAAGCCACTTTGTTCTTCTGAGATGATTTCTGAAAGAACCAACTTAATTCTATTCGCCATTACCTTGGAGACTACTTTGTATGTCATATTACAAAGGGAAATGGGTCTGTAGTCCTCCAACGCCACCGTTTTGTTCTTTTTTGGTATTAACACTATAAAGGTGTTATTTAAGTCCCCTAGCACTACCTGTTTTTCGTTGATTCCTCAATCACTCTAACTAGATATGCTTTTATGGTGCTCCAAAATGCTTGGTAGAATATGTTCGAGAAGCCATTTAGGTCAAGGGACTTATTTAGGCTCATTTGGAAAACTACATGTTTGACCTCTTCTTTCGTCATTGGTTGCATCGACATTTCATTTTGTCTTTCATTAATCAAAGTTGGGATGTTCAAAATCTCATCACTACTTTGGCCTGGCTCTGTTGCCTCTTTTGATAGAAAATTTTGGAAATATCCCATTGCCATTTCCCAAATGTCCCTTGGTATTAGGTTTGCCAAGATCTCCTCGTAGTGTGCCTAGATAGATTTTTCTTTTTTTTATAGATTTGTGTCCATTCCTTCTTTAATTATTATTTTATTTAGATCTTACAACTCTTCTTCCATCCTAAACTTTTCTTTGAAGATATTTTGAAGTGTGTTTTGTTCCACTCATTTAACTGCATTTTTATGTGTACTAGTTTCCTTTGGAATTGATATTGTATTGCTCCCCCGATATAGGCACTTCATACAACCACTCCTCCATTCTATCTCTGATCTTCTCATCTCTCATCCACATACTTTCAAACTTAAACAAGTTTCTTTCTGACGGTCCATCTTTTTGAAAGCTCAACATTCAAGGAAGTGGTCAGATCTTGTTAGGGGCATGATTGAGGCTTCATAATTGAGTTGTAAATCCTCCCACTCTCCCATTAGAAAGAACCTAGCCAACTCTACTACTATACTAGTGAAGCCCACTCTTCTATTTGTCCACGTATAGATGCCATTCTTTGGGAAGATCTCCAATAGCTAACATTCAATGACAAAATTTTGGAAGTCGATTTGTGTTTGAGTGACCTAAGTGGATCCTCCCTTCTTCTCTATGCCATTCATTTTGGCATTGAAGTCTCCCCTTACAACAACCCTTTCTTCCTTTAGATTGTTTAGGACTGCTCCTATTTGATCCTAGGCCTCCCTTTTTTATTGTGCCTGTGGGGCCATACACATTTAAAAGAAAGACTTTGTGCCTAAGATGGTTGGGACTAGCCTTGACCAGCTGCTAGTTTGTGGTTCCTATTACTTCTTCTATCTTGATTTTGTTAGGGTTCCAAATTATGCCAAGACCTCCAGATGCCCTGATTGCCTCCCCAAAGATCTCGTGCCATTGCCCACATTGACAATAATGCTTTCCCACTTTCCTAATCCAACTTAGTCTCTTGTAAGAATACTACATTTACTTTGGCTTGATCAAGTGTCTCTTTTAAGGGGAATTTAAGCCCCTAACATTCCATGTTAAGGCCCTCATGGCAACTAGGGAAGGTGTTGAACACCCAAAATACTAATAGGGGGAATGAATCGGTATTCCTTTAAACCAATTAAGAATAAGCTATCCAATTATCAGAATAAATAAACTACAAATATGTATGAAAGCATGAAGACAACCACAAAATCATATGACACGTGAACACCAGTATTTTTACGTGGAAAACCCAAAATGGGGAAAATTGCAATGAGGGTTAGCTTACAATATATTATATCTATAGTATATTACAAAAAGGCTCACTGCCAAGTGGACTCATTGTCCGAGTGAACTCGTTTCCCAAAAAGAAAGAGAAGGAACAAAGATGGGGTGGCTATATAGCCTATTTGAACTTATACAATAACATCTATCATATGTTGGATTACAGTTCCAATGAAGTACTAAATGATCTAGACACTAATCTGAAACAATGCTCTACTCTGTTCACAATCTGGTCAATTCTGCATCACACACATGTAGGCGAAGCACCATACATGTCATATGTCTCGCATACAATATGCTCTCTCTATCCTTTCATCATCCTACTCTTCTTATTCTCATAAAAAGATTGAGATTCGTCTCATATATAAATATATATCCATATCAACTGTAACTTCAATTAGGTCAACCTAATTAGAAGAAATACACAAAATTAAGCATGTTGTCCTCAAGAAATTTTATCCACACTTTGCACCTTAATTCAAAATTCATTTTCTTCAAGATAGGTTGACATGGACCTAATATAAATCCCACAGAATATAAAGTTACTTTCTTATACTTTTCCAAAACATCAAATGTGTTAGGTCGGGCAAAAAATAAGACCTAAACACAAAACCTTCATTTTCTCATACAATTCGCCAAATGTGCGACCTCAAAGCTTGATCTTCCTTTGAATTCCCACTTAGATGCAATCTAATAGCTTATCCTCATCACCATAGAACAAAATAGTTATCCACGAAGAAATGCGAAACCTCCCACACTGATACTCTGTTCACAAATAACTGCGATATACAAGGTTGAACACTGTCATACATATCTTTCAAGAAACTTCATTGAATGCCACAAAATATTGAATATAGATACACCTAATGATTTCAAAATTATATCAAAAATCACAGAGTGATATCTCCACTTGTGGTGGAGTGTGGACCCAAAAACTGATGCATTGAACCAGAAAACTGCTAGAGAAAATACTTAGCCAATTTCCTGTATAAACGTATTTTCTGGACCAACTTGCTCTGTACATATGTCATTAAAAATACTTCCAAACTATGCTAGAATGATCATAACAAGCTTGACATCAATGGAAACACTGGATCAAGCAATATATGCACCTCATGCTCATGTTGCCAAGACAAACTTCCAACTTCCAACAATCTCCCCCTTTGTCATTGATGCCAACATGCGTTCAAAACAAACTTTTTTTCTCTCCCTTTTTCTCTCTCTCCCTCTTACACATTTCATCCCAAATATCTTTCCAAAACTTTCCAAGTATCTCTCAAATTTTTTTTCCAATATCTCTCCCCCTTTGACATCAATGGAAAAGAATGTACAAAAACTTTGTATACTCCACCTTAGATATATATGCGAACAAGGATAACTTGAAGAGTGTGTTGACTCCCCCTTAGGGAGTTGCTGCTACTAGTGTCCTCTATTGTGATTCAAGCTTTACCAGGATTTCCTTTCCTTCTTCCAGAGTACTAGGAGTAAGATTTATCATTGAAGTCTTGTCAGTACTTACAAGGGCACTTGAGATAGGTACTTCATCTTCATCAAGTCCCTTAACTTCTCAAATTATTTGATTAATTCATCTTTTTGACTCTGCAAATTAAAGTATTATTCTTGTAAGATCACCAAAGAATTCTAGGTCTAATCATCTCTGTCTTGCACAAGGTCATAATTGTTTGATGCACTTCTGATTTGTGTCTAAATTGTGTTCATAACATCCTTTATACTTTGAGTGGTATCGGGCCACTTCATACAAAATAAGAATAAATTCCTTGCTTCATCTTCACAAGCTTGAACCTCCTTCAAGATCTCTTCTACTTTGTTGTGTGTAGTTGTACACCTCTATGTAATGTCCAACCAACTCTTTTCTGCTAGTCATGCTCCAACTTCTTTTCGAACTTGTTCTTCGATCTAGAGATGTATTCCTCGAAGGAATTATTCAGTGATTTAAGGTTTGTTTCAACAACTTCACCCATTGATCTACTAGTCTCATGCTCATGTTGAGCATCATATGTATGCATATGTCCTTCCATATCTTCTTCGGATGTCATCATGGTACCAATTTCCTTTTTTCATATGGCCTTCTGCTTTACTCTCCTAGTGGTTCTCTTTGCTTCAACCCTGATGGTAGGAACTTCCAGAGGAGATTTCTCCCTTATCAAAGGTATGTCTATGGATCTCCTCTTCATACCAGCTACAGGTAAGGATGTAGTAACTGATCTCCTAGAACTATCGGATGCATCATCTGTACTCAAATCAGCTCTAGTACTTTCTATAGTTGTCCCAACTCTGACTCTAGAGATACCAAACTCTTTGGCATATGATTTTACCTTAGCATCAATCTCCCTCTTCATCTGTGATTTCTTGAATTTCTATTGAACTTCTATTGTCTTCTCTCTGTAACTTCCAAATCTTGGCCTGCTGTATGCATATGTCCTTCCATATCTTCTTCGGATGTCATCATGGTACCAATTTCCTTTTTTCATATGGCCTTCTGCTTTACTCTCCTAGTGGTTCTCTTTGCTTCAACCCTGATGGTAGGAACTTCCAGAGGAGATTTCTCCCTTATCAAAGGTATGTCTATGGATCTCCTCTTCATACCAGCTACAGGTAAGGATGTAGTAACTGATCTCCTAGAACTATCGGATGCATCATCTGTACTCAAATCAGCTCTAGTACTTTCTATAGTTGTCCCAACTCTGACTCTAGAGATACCAAACTCTTTGGCATATGATTTTACCTTAGCATCAATCTCCCTCTTCATCTGTGATTTCTTGAATTTCTATTGAACTTCTATTGTCTTCTCTCTGTAACTTCCAAATCTTGGCCTGCTAGGGTCTTTGGGGTTGTTGAGCAGTACTTCTGCATAGCTACCGGCTACATCTTCTAGTATTACATAACCAAGCTCTGGAACCCAGGTGGTTATTGGTTAAATTGCTTCCATAATGCAAAAATCAGTAGATACCAAAAAGGTAATGTCACTCATATTTCCTTATAACATCTCTCAAAATCCTTTGTCTCATATTCATTTTTCTTTGAAATACTGCTAATAAAGTTGTAAGGGCACCACTCTGAGCCTCTATATCTCTAATATTACTCATGTATTCTCTTATTTGGTGAGCAACAGGCTTTTCATTTGACCAATTGACTTTCCCAACTACCAGAACTTCCTTCATGAAGCAAAAAACCAAGCATATTACCAATGTGCCATACCTAAATATCTGCTTTTTCTTCTTGATTTTTTAAAGATTCTCTAACAGTTGTTGTTGGAGCAACTCACAAAGGTCATACTCAACATTATTCGCAATCATATCCAAAGCCACCTGAATTGTGGTGGCAAAGACTGAATTGTCTCCATAAATCATATATCCAATCATCATAGCTACATATTGAACTGCTAGATTTTTTATAGGGTTTAATGCAACACCTATTCTCAACATTATGTCTTTGTTCTTGACAATTTTTCTTATTGGAATCGGTCTGGTGGACCATAAACTAGTGATTTATCTAATCGCATATCTAGTAATCATGTGGGAACCATCAATCCACATGAACTGATCAAGTATTCTGCTTAATTCCATTCTAATGCACTTCTCTTCATTTCCAAAGTCTGGAAACTAGTGTCACACATCTAATTTCTTCTCTATCAAGATATTGTATTCCAGTTTCAAGGTATAGTCTTCTCCAATCAATTCATCTACCCATAAATTGTGCAACTTTCCATAGTTGTGTTCTTCCAAACTTCTACGAATTTAATTCCTAGCGTCTTCCATAGGTAGAACCCCAAGAGGAATTTGTGAAAATGCACCTAGGGGATCATTTTCTAAGCTTTTGGCGGAGTACCTTCTAAATTTAGGTTGCGATCTTTGAGAGATATCTACTATTTCTAGTGTTTCCATTGCATTTAAATTTCTTTTAGATGATAATTCTAGAAATTTAGAATGTGCAAGGATTACTAAATACCTTTTCTTTGCCCAACGAAGTAGGGTTTGAGATTCTGCAACTTGTAGATGCTTCAAACCCTTCAAACTTATTTCTTTCTCCTCTTTTCTTCTTCGAATGTGTTTAGTGAAATGAATTTGTCTTCCCAAGTACGCTTTTAACTCTTTGATTTGACACAACTTTGCAAAAAATGCTTCAGACAAAAAGCTAGCGACCCTAAAGTTTGCATACACAGTCATCTTTCCAAGCTCCGCAAGTTACCGCATTACTATATTATCTTCCGCAATGTTCTTCCTCAAATTAAGAACTTCATTCTCCATGACATATCTTCATGTTATATCTCAAGCACCTCTTTTCTAGCAGGGGACATAGGATTTTCATTAAAGCTCCCCTTGAGCCACAACTCTGGGCTTAGTTACCGAAGGAAACATCTGCACTGGAGATTGGTACATATTCTCCCTTATTCTCATTCTCTTCTTTCTTTCTCCATATATTTTCCATTTCCTTTTACACTTCATCCGAATCAATATTTTTGACTGGTTCATTCTTCCTTAGTGGATTGTCCTTGTATTTCTGTTTCTGCAAAATTTAGCAATATGTCCCAATCTTCTGCAATTGTTGCATATGAAATTTATTTGATCATTATTCCTTCCATTTGTTCTAGATCTACATTGATTAGCCTTATGTCCAAATCCATAACATGTATAGCAGTAACCATTGAAAGATTGAATCATTCTACCATTGTTGCATCTATTCATCATTGACTTCTGCATTCATTTTCTCTCTGTCCAAATTTCTTGCATGTAAAGCATTGACCAATAAAGGATAAAACATTTTGATTCATTCCACTTCTACATTCCATAGCACTATGTCCAAATTTATTGGAAAAATAGAAAAAACCATTAAAAGATGGGTACCTTTGAGTATTTGGCCGTCTGATTGGGATTCTTCTAGCATTGTCTCTTTGATTCTAGATATTGCCATAATTCCTCTTGTCTCCAGTCTTCTTTGGTTCACTGATCCTTTTTGCATTAGATGTTTGATCTACTTTAGAGCTTTCTCCTTTTCCAAGTCCTAGACCACCCTTGTCTTTAGATGCTTTCTAATCAACTATCAACTCATCAAGCATTGTAGAGCTTGTCTTAAATTTGTCTTCATGAATTCTTGCCTTCTCCAAATTTGATCTCATATTTATCACTTCTTGTTCAAATCTAGTGCACTCATCAGTCTTGTTTTTTACCATTGTATTCAGGCATTCCTCAATTCTTTTCTTTTCTTCCACTTGTTCTCTTAGTTTGATGATGTCTTCATTTGCTTGCCTCAATTTTTCATTGAATTCCTTTTTCCTTTCTCTAAACTTCCTGATCTACTCTCTCAATTTTCTGATACACTCATTTTCCTCTTTTAGATTTTCCTTCAAATTTATGTTTTCATCTTCAATTTTGTTAAGATATTCAAGAGCTACCTTGAGTTCTTCTTTGTCAATCATGCAGTCTTCTTCTGTGTATTCAATAGCAGGAATCTCTTCCGGAGGAATAGGACACTTTCTATCAGCCATGTGTTCAAACTCCGAGATCTTCCCAAAGCAATCAAGCTCCTTCTAGGGATCCAAGCTATGATACCAATTGTTGAACACCCAAAATACTAAAAGGGGGGGTGAATTAGTATTCCTTTAAACCAATTAAGAATAAGCCATCCAATTATCAAAATAAATATAATTGCAACGATGTATGAAAGAATGAAGACAACCACAAAATCATATGACACATGAACACCGGTATTTTTATGTGGAAAACCCAAAATGGGAAAAACCACTGTGAGGGTTAGCTCACAATATATTATATCCGGATATAGTATATTACAAAATGGCTCATTGCCAAGTGGACTCATTGTCCAAGTGAACTCACTGCCCACAGAGAAAGAGAAGGAACAAAGAAGGGGTGGATATACAACCCATTTGAACTGATATAATATCATCTATCATATGTTGGATTACAGTTCCAATGAAGTACTAAATGATCTACACACTAATCTGAAACAATGCTCTACTCTATTCACAATCTGCTCAATTCTGCATCACACATGTAGGTGAAGCACCATCCTATTCTTCTTATCCTTTTCTTATCCTCATCAAAAGCTCGAGATTCATCTCATATATATATATATATATATACCACACTTTGTGCCTTAATTCAAAATTTAATTTTCATCAAGATAGGTCGGCATGGACCTAATATAAATCCTCTTGTCTCCAGTCTTCTTTGGTTCGCTGATCCTTTTTGCATTAGATGTTTGATCTGCTTTAGAGCTTTCTCCTTTTCCAAGTCCTAGACCACCCTTGTCTTTAGATGCTTTCTAATCAACTATCAACTCATCAAACATTGTAGAGCTTGTCTTAAATTTGTCTTCATGAATTCTTGCCTTCTCCAAATTTGATCTCAGATTTATCACTTCTTGTTCAAGTCTAGTGCACTCAACAGTCTTGCTTTTTACCATTGTATTCAGGCATTCCTCAATTCTTTTCTTTTCTTCCACTTGTTCTCTCAATCTGATGATGTCTTCATTTGCTTGCCTCAATTGTTCATTGAATTCCTTTTGCCTTTCTCTAAACTTCCTGATCTACTCTCTCAGTTTTTTGATGCACTCATTTGCCTCTTTTAGATTTTCCTTCAAATTTATGTTTTCATCTTCAATTTTGTTAAGATATTCAAGAGCTACCTTGAGTTCTTCTTTTTCAATCATGCAGTCTTCTTCTGTGTATTCAATAGCAGGAATCTCTTCTGGAGGAATAGGACACTTTCTATCAGCCATGTGTTCAAACTCCAAGATCTTCCCAAAGCAATCAAGCTCCTTTTAGGGATCCAAGCTCTGATACCAATTGTTGAACACCCAAAATACTAAAAGGGGGGGTGAATCAATATTCCTTTAAACCAATTAAGAATAAGCCATCCAATTATCAAAATAAATATAATTGCAACGATGTATGAAAGAATGAAGACAACCACAAAATCATATGACACATGAACACCGGTATTTTTATGTGGAAAACCCAAAATGGGAAAAACCAAGGTGAGGGTTAGCTCACAATATATTATATCCGGATATAGTATATTACAAAATGGCTCATTGCCAAGTGGACTCACTGTCCAAGTGAACTCACTGCCCACAAAGAAAGAGAAGGAACAAAGAAGGGGTGGATATACAACCTATTTGAATTGATATAATATCATCTATCATATGTTGGATTATAGTTCCAATGAAGTACGAAATGATCTGCACACTAATCTGAAACAATGCTCTACTCTATTCACAATATGCTCAATTTTGCATCACACATGTAGGCGAAGCACCATCCTATTCTTCTTATCCTCATCAAAAGCTCGAGATTCATCTCATATATATATATATATACCACACTTTGTGCCTTAATTCAAAATTCAATTTTCATCAAGATAGGTTGGCATGGACCTAATATAAATCCCACATAAGATAAAGTTACTTGCTTATACTTTTCCAAAACATCAAACGTGTTAGGTTGGCCCAAAAATAAGACCTAAACACAAAACCTTCATATGTTCATACAATTCGCCAAATGTGCGACCTTAAAGCTCGATCTTCCTTGAAATTCCCACTCAACTGACATCTAATAGCTTATCCGCATCACCGCAAAAAAAAATAGTTATCCGCGAAGAAATACGAAATCTCCCACACTGATACTCTGTTAAAAAGTAACTGCGATATACAGGGCTAAACACTGGCATACATATCTTTCGGGAAACTTCATAGAATGTCACAAAAGATTGAATATAGCTACACCTAATGATCTCAAAACTGTTGATTGATTTGTCATTGATGTCAATTGATGTCAAAGGTGCATACAATGTCAAAGATGCAAAATGGTGATGATGCAAAGGTGTGGATGCAATAGTGAAGGTACTTGTTCATTCCTTTCATGGTGATGATGCAAAATGGTGATGATGCAAAAGTGTACTTGTTCATTCCTTTCAAGGTGTTGATGCAAAAGTAGTATCTATCCTTTGCTTCATGCCAACTTTATGACATAGTTGCTTCATGTCAAAGTGATTGAGCATGATCATTCAAATTTGTCATTAATATCAAAGAGAACTTTACAACAGTGTTGTAGTGGTATTTGTCCTTATGGTATTGATGCAAAAGTCTTTATAATAGAGTTGTTGTGGTCTGTGTTCTTTGATGACATCTTTATGATAGAGTTTTGTATAAACAAGCCATTCAATGGAAGAGCATGACAAAATTGTTTCATTACAAAGTTATTGTTGATTATTCAAAGGTATGTTGAGACGGTGAGTTGATAGTGTCATAAAAGCATGTTTGTTATTACAAGGTGACTGTTGATCATTCAGAGCTATAGTGAAATGGTATTTAGTGAAAGGGTTTTGCATAAAAGATTGTTGTTAAAGGCAGAGTTTTGGGAAAAAATTGTTATTGTTTCTTATCTTTCACAAGGTTGGCATTGCTTCTATTTCTTATCTGTCTCAGAGGCTTACAAAGGGCGAAGTAATATGGTGGTAATCCCATTTTAGGGTTTTGGTTGCTAAGATCACTATAACTTATAACCTAAAGTACTAAGCATATAAAAAACCCTAGGTCTATTCTATATCCTAAGAGCATTAGGGTTTATGTCTTTTGAAGGTCTTCAATGAAATGTTAACTTTATGTTTTAATCGGTTGTTGACTTACTATACCCAGTAAAAAGTCACTTAAGTGACATCTTGAGGGTTGAAGCACATTGATGACCAGCCTCTACTCTTAGGTGATACCAATTGGACAAGTTAAAGTCTTATATCATATCGCCCAAAGTAAGATCAATGAATATTATTTGATTGATGGAATGACATGGTTTGAAGATCAAAGGTCTTAGTTTAAACCTGGAGAATGATTACTTCACAAGCCTCCACTTTGACTGGCATATGGGTATCATAGCCCTAGTTTTCAGTTACACACAATTTGGAAATTATATTGTGGCAGCGATAGATTTAATAATGAAGCCAGTGCATTGAGCTTTTTCTAATCCTGGTACGGGCTCTGTGTGAGAGTGTTGAAGACTACGATACCACATTTTTGTCAAGACAATGCATAGTGAGAGAGATTTGTATGACATAATATAAAAGGGTTTATGACTGTATTCATGAAATGAATTTTCCTTTACACATATTAGTCTGATCTGAGTAAAATCACAAGTGACTAGAGTTTGATTGAGGACAATGTGTGAGTTTGTTTAACAGTGCCCTGAATGTGCAAATGGTCATGTGACTGAAGTTTAATGTTGTCGAGGGTTGATAATCATTCCATGAGACATGATTGTGTAAAAGTCTTTGTGTGTCATCTATTTGTTCATTCAAAGAAGGTTATAGTCAAGATGTGTGCAGAAGTTGAGGATTCATTGTTCATATTTACATCAGTTTAAAATTTGTTTGTGTTTGTTGTGATAAGGGGTTTCTTGTAAAGAAGTGATTATCCATGTCTGCAAGGAGGGTAAAGTGTTAATTGTCTATTTGTGAAACAAGGGAAATTGATGTTTTGAAGCATATTGTAAACATAGTAGTACTTTGTATTTATGTCCTTTATTTCTCATTGGAGTTGGTGCTCTTGTTCTTCATTTGGAGTTGGTGCTCTTGTTTCATCATTGGAGTTGGTGCTCCTGTTTGTCATAAGGAGTTGGTGCTCCTAGGCATATTCTATTCAGTGATAATTTGGTCAGTGAAACCTAATGGTGAACAAATTGTGAGGATTGGATTGGTTCTTCAAACCCAACCAACCCACACAATGGTTTTTCCCTTTCTAGGGTTTTCCACATAAATCTTGTGTCATGGTGACTTTTGTGTGTTTGCATTGAAGTTTGTGCATCTCAAAAGTTGTTTAATCACTTAGTTTTTGTGCATCATTGATTCACCCTCCCTCTCAATGATCTTGAGTATTCCTAAAAAAAATATCGAAAATCGCAGAGTGATATCTCCACTTGTGATGGAGTGTGGACCCAAAAACTGACGCACTTAACCACAAAATTGCTAGAGAAAATACTTAGCCAATCCTATATAACCATATTTTCCAGACCAACTTGCTATGTAC
The DNA here is from genome assembly GCA_007258455.2 of Sequoia sempervirens. NCBI lineage: Eukaryota > Viridiplantae > Streptophyta > Pinopsida > Cupressales > Cupressaceae > Sequoia > Sequoia sempervirens. The sequence continues at coordinate 81,136 of VDFB02189390.1, forward strand.
ATACATCATAAAAAATACTTCCAAACTATGCTAGAATGATCATAACAATGTTGACATCAATGACAACATTGGTTCAAGCAATATATGCACCTCATGCTCATGTTGCCAAACTACATCATCAATGACAAACTTCCAACTTCCAATAGAAGGGATACTCCTTTCCTTGATCTTAGTTTCATTTCCCCCATGGCATTACCTGCAATTTCCAACATCGCCATTTTTGACTTTCTTCCTTTCATTCTTCTCTCTCCCAATTTTGGTTTTGCTTTGATTGCTAGACTCTGGCTTATGGATCTATTTTCTAGTATGCCCTCTTCCTCTTCTCTAAAGTCACCGTCTTCTTCTTCCTTAGAGGTATCTATTACTTCCTCCTGATTTTCCTTGGTGGGAGTGTTCTCCTTGTTTTCGCATGTCTTTCTAGTACGTTCCTCTTGCTCCATGCTATTTTGGGTCTCATTTGTGTTCCACTTGGTGCCATTTCCTTTGGTTGGTTCATATTCTTTCGTTGTCACTTTAATCCCTTGGGACTCTTTAGACTTCTTTTCCATTATTTTGAGATTATTTCTTTCACTATGCTCCTCTTGTCTAATTGTGGGCGTCTTAATTAGGGATTTTGTCACTCCTTTCTTCCCACTTTCCATCTGCTTCATTACCCCAGGGTTTTATTTTTCCACTCCTGCAGAGGCACCACCCTAGTCCTCATTGGATGTTTCCAATTCCTCGCTTCCTAGGGTTTCCTTTGACCCCATTCTAGCTACTCTTCTTGGTCTTGAATCAAGTAACCTCTGATAGCCTATTTTTCCCAGCCTTGGTACTCCTCTTTTGAATGCCCCTTCTTTTTGCATTTTTTACATATGTTTGAAACTTCTTCAATTTTCGTCTTTTGTTGCCATACTTTGGAAGCCAATAAGATTTATATATCTGTCGACAGGGGAGTAGGCTTGATCTTGACACAAAGTCAAGTGTACATACTATAGTCTTGTTCCTCCATGGTTTATCAAATTTTACAAAGGTGCCCAATTTGTTTCCTATTTCCATCAAGGTTTCTTCCAACCAATATTTCGATGGTAAATTGTATAACCTCAGCCAGATCGAGATATCCAAGATTTCTTCCTTTAATGGATTGAAATTACCCTCCCAATCCTTAATGTATAAACGCTGGCGACCCATCATATATGGTCCTTGGTTCAAGATCTACCTCTTTTCTCTTCTTGTTGGGCACTTGTCTAATTAGCATCCGTTGGGCATGGTTTTGAGGGTTATTCATTGCCCCCAGTTTACTTCACACCATTTCTTAACCCTAATCAAAGTCGGCCATTTGCCAATCCATTTCATAAAGAAAGCTTTTTCTTTTAGCTCTTCTATCTTCCTAGTAACTCCTTCACCTTCTAAATGAACTACACAACATCTCTTCTCTACCCTAGGAAAACTTGGGATCTTATTCACACCTATGGCAAGATTATTTGTCTCTCTCCATGATGCTTGCTCACCTCTTGGCTCAACTTGCATGTATCTCGGATCATACCAGTTTCCTTTGCAATCTTTTGAGTGTCATTCCTGGTTCTTTGGGTTGTTGCACCAACCCTTCTGAAACATCTATGGGCCAACTCTGTCTGGGCCTTTTCAGTGATACTTCCATCCCCATTGCTCTTTGTTGAACAACCTATATTGACCCCTTGTGTTACCTCCATTTTGTTCCCATCTTCATCTTTTGTGATCTATGTAGCCCTTTGTAGGTTTGAAAAATCTCCTTTGTCAATTTCACTCCATCTGCTTTTTTCGATTTTTTTATTAACCTTAGTATGAATGTGTTTTCTATTTCAGCCCATATTCATCATGCCATGAATTTTTTTTTGGATGGGCTAATTGGACAATTATTCTCAATTTAAATTAGCTAAAATGCAACTTTTGTAGGAATAATAACAATGGGGGTAAACAATTTCAAATGACATATTACAAAGTTGTCAAGGCATGACATAAAAGCTTACAAGAGTCATTCTAATAATGTGACCCACAAAAATAATTGATGCCTATGCAAAAAGCAAAGTGAAGACCAAATTTATTGTTGATTCATCAACATGAACATCTAGTGACTATGACACATATGTTGGTTGGGATGAGGAGGACCTTCCAACATTTGGGCATAATTATTCTAATGCCACACCATATTCCATGTCAACACTTCCAAAAAACGTAATACTGGTGAGAGAAATATGAATGTCTATTTTACACCTTTGCACTACCAACTATCATTAGAGAGCACAAGATGGAGAAAAAATGTTCTTACATAAGCAAAAATGGCAATAGAAAATTTTCAATATTACTTGTGCGTCTCATTCAATGTTACTCAATCTCTTTATTGGCAAGCCATGCTCGATGGCATCACTATTACAAGTCCTAGTTTCACAACTGCATTATATGAGAACCTTAGAGTTGAGTTATTGAAAGAGGTAGTGTAAGACGTTACTAAGCTAGTTGCTAAGCATTGCAAGCAATGATAGATTATAGGTTGCAACATTATATTTGATATGTAGATTGATGGAAGGAACCGTATATTGCTCAACTTTCTTGTTGCATTGGGTAGTGGCAGCATCTTCCTAAAATCAACAAATACATCAAATAGAGTGAAAACATCACTTGTTATTTTCACTATTTGATGAAATTGTCATAGATGTTGGGTCACAATATGTAGTCCAATTTATCACTAGTAGTGTAGCAAATTGTGATAATAAACAAACTTTTGTGTAAAAATACCCCACATTGTTTTTGAGCCCATATGTAGCACAATGGCTTAATTTGACCCTTAAGGACATTAGGAAACTTAATTGAGTTAAATCTACAATAAAGAGGGAGAGATCCATCCCCAAATGCATATGTAACCACATTAGGGTGTTGAGCATAACACGATTCTTCACCTAAGGGAGCTTATGAGACCATGCGCAACAAGGTTCGCATCTAATTTTCTGCATTGCAAAAATTATTTACCCAAAAGACATATCTCAAATGTATGTTTATTCCATTGGAATGGGTAGAGTGCCCATTTGATAGTCAGATAGATGGTATCACCATTTCACACCTTTTATTTGATAAGACATTTTGTATAGATGCATATGAGGTTGCACAAATTTCATTGGATGGCTTGAGATTGTGTAATTAGTCTAATGTTCATGCAATGGTGGGAGTACTTTGGCCATGATGCCAAATCACTTCATTGGATGGCAATGCAAATTCTAACCCAACCATGCAATTATTTTGCATGTGAGCAATCTTATAAGTATATTTGAACATATACACCCTAAGAAACACAACCAATTGAACCAACAACAAATGAATGACTTGGTCTTCTTCCACCACAACCTTCAGTTTTGCTTAAGAAAATTTGAAGTCGAATACTTTCCAATTATGACCAACAATTTTACAACATACACTCATAGGTCAAGAACATGTGCATGCATTTGTCATTATTAATCTCAAGCAATGTCGAATATGATCAACCAATTGAACTTAACGAGATTGATCCTGATTTAGAATGGATTGCAACCAATGAGAGGGAGTCTTCATTTAGTAAAAAGGATTTGACTATTTATGAGGTTTTGGATGATTGTGACCTTACTTGTGTGGAGAACACAAATGTAGGGACGTCGACTTTCACTTCATGTTTCTCGTTATTGCTGCCTTAGAGGTTGTTTGAATCTTTTGTTTATGACAATATACAATATGTACTAAAATTGAAAATTAGAAGGCAAAAGCTTTGAGTTTATTTTCAAAAGACTAGCTAGCTTAGCAAGTACAATCTTTAGGATTCCAACATTCGAATAGAGTTTGAGTTTGCACCTCGATTCATAGAATTTTGTCTGATCTTTGAAGAGGCTCGCCATTTGAATTCAAAACAAATTACCCTCATAAACATTTCAAAGAAGATATGATGCCAAGCATCAAGCAATGCTTTTCAAAGAAACAGCATCAATGTTTGAATGATACACAGAGAAAACAATTTTGGAAAATGATCAGGAACATGTTAGCGCTTAAAGTATTCTAAGTAAAACATTGGTAAGATATGCGCCTTCTGGATATGATGGATCAATAGGATGATCTGCAGCAGCTCCAGCTTGCCGAAGCACTGTAATTCTTCTACCTACTGAAGAAGCTGCCCTCTGCAAAATCCAAATTTGCCAAATGACTTGCATGCATATAAATAACCATAAAGATGGCTCAAAAATACAGTTTTTGAACTTTTTGATTTAATATGACAGAACAAAAGCTGTAAGTGAAGCAAAATTATAGCCAACATTATCCAAGTTTGCAACTACTACAATAGATAATGTTTTCATAATTCTGATTTTCATTATGTAACCGCAATGTAGTTTTAGGACCCAGTATTCCTTTTGCGGGAAGAAAGCTGTTGATCTTGCTAACAGCATCCTTTCCTGTAGTATTTGAGTGCTTCTGGATTTAATCTGTAGGTCTTTTCTTTTTTGTTTAATTAATGTTTTGGATCTTTAAGGTAGAAAATCAAAACATGATCTGAAGGGGAGGTGTTAAAATGAGAGCACTAGGGTGATACAGAAGAATGACTAAAAAGCAAATTAAAAGAGCGATGAAATTGTGATAGGGTTTCAAAATATGTTAAGAATTGATATGATTATTACATGGGTAATATTATGAATGAAAATGCATTAAAATTATGAAATAATATATCAAGAGAGTTATGTATAATAAAACAACTGCAAAAATAAGGAAATTAAATGTCATGCAGTTGTAATCATTAAAAAAATTAAATATATTACATAAATTATTACAATTATAAACATAAATGTAATAATTGTGGACAATGAGGTTTCAGACAAAAAATTAAGGAAATGACAATAAAATTGTTCTCAATATGACAAGAAATTACCAAAAAAAATATTGTTAAAATTAAAAATTAAACATGTGAAGGGAAAAATGAAAGAATAATTAATAAGATGCAATTTTTTAATAGATTAAGAGAATAATGATTTTTTTATAAAAGTAATAAAATATATTATTATAAAAAATTGTTAGCAAAAAATAATGCTTAATAGATGATAAAGTTAATCATGATAACATGTAGAATATATAAAAATAGAAAATGATTATAATAAGAATTACTGATAATAGCAAGAATGCAAAACGTAATTAGATTTCCACAATCTATATGAAATTAGCTTTTCTGCTTCTGGATTCGATTGTATTCTAGTTTTTCTGGTTCTGGATGAAAAAACTAGAACACAATTGAATCCAGAAGCAGAAAAACTAAGAACACAAAATTTATAATAAAATTAATTAATATTAAGTTACTCAAAATCTCAAACAAATGAATATGAAAAGAATAAAATATTATAAGTAAAAGGAATAAGATAATATAATTATAATTGAACTGAAAGTAACATATTATTAGAAAAGTTGTAACTAATATTAAAAGAAAGAATAAAGTGAAAATTATTTGAAAAACAGAAAAAAAATCTAAAGTACCAATAAAATAAAAAATAATTCATCAATTATATTAAAAATGGAATAGAAATAAAAATATATAAAAATAATAAGCAGAATCATAAGAATTGATGTTTTAACAGTATAAAATATTGTGTAAAGACATATATTATAATAGCTTAACATAATTGAATTAAAAATAGAGTGAAGATATAATTTTCACAAGCGTGTATGCTCTGTATTGAATGTCAAGCAAAAAAAATTAATTATTGGAGATCCAAACAACAACAGAGAAATAAAACAAAGTAGGGGGGAATCAAATGAAGAATTTACACGACCACTAGTCAGACTCTGGAAAGGAAAAATTCGCAGAAAGAATTCCAAATATCATCTGAAAAAAATTACTCCAGACCCCGCACGCCATGTTGGAAATGGACAAACAGAAGGTTGGGAAGGGATTTCGGATGGAAGCAAAATTGTCCTGCGCGGCCTATAGTGCAAGATTCATGTCTACAATGGAACACAGCTTACTTCCACCAAGATCGGAAAGCTTGGGCTACAGAAGAACGCAACTCCTGGAGAAAATGGGAATGTACAGATAACAGGAGGGCAACTATAGAAAAGAATAGCAATCGATTGCCATCGAAGCCAATGCTATCCCGCTTGGGGATCCTCCAAACAAAAAAGAAAGCACAAAAAGTGATTACCAACTTCAGTGGATGCTGCTGAGATTTTTCAGGACTATTTTAAAGTGGGTGGTCTCATGAATTTTGTAGCATAGTTTAAGTTTAAAAGTTTAAGCTCTTATATTTATGGACGCTGGGGGTCTCATGAATTTTATTATTTTGTATATTCAATTCAGCAGAGTAAATAAATATAAAATAATAAAAAAATTAATTGGTGAGAATTTTAAAACTTCATATGATTGACAAGTGGCAGAAAAAAGCCTAAGCTGGTGGGGCAATTTCTAGCCCCACCCCTTTTGCACCTGCTTAAGTTTTTGAGCTAAAAAGTAGGGACTGCTATTGTTGAGGAAAATATTCTAATTAATACTGTAGCACTTTTCTTTTTTTTGCTTCATGAGATCCCCCTCCTCCTTCAAAATAGATCCCGAAGCCCCCATGGGACCTCAACCTTAGACAACACGCCTTCTACATGAAATGGGCAGGGTGATTGGCCATCCAAAGCTAGGGTTCAGAAATGGTGCGAAGAAAGTTGAGAAACATAGGTAAAACTCAACCATACCGTGGGACTTCTCCATAGTTGAGTGTGAATCAAAGGTGAAAAAGGAAATAATTTTGAGCAGCCCTCTAGTTATTAATGGAATCCGTTCTTTTGTTAAAGATTGGATTGCTTCAAAAGGCCATTTAGTTAACAGAATCAAATGTCTGAAATATACAGAAGGCCATATAGTTAATAATGCCAAAGATATTGGGGAACTTGCTGCCAGTTTCTTTAGGTCACTCTAAACAAGGATGACAACCCCAATGACACCTTAACCTCAAAGTTCTTGCATGGATCTTTTCGATGTGATGGAAGTCTAGAAAGAGGAAAACAATTCTCAAGGATCTAAACAATACTTTTGTTGCATTGATTCCAAAGAAAAGCACAATTGAATCTTTGGATGATTTTTGGCCCATTTCTTTGTGCAACAAAATATACAAAATAATTTCCAAGGCAATATCTAACAAATTAAAAGGAATATATTTAAATATAATTTCAGAGGAACAAAGCAGGTTCATTCATGGGCGATCCATTATAGACAAAATAATCATTGCACACAAAGCCATTCACACACTTGAAAAACGCAAAGCAAAAAGGATGTTGGTAAAATTAGACATAAGAATGGCATACGACCATATCAATTGGAACTTTCTTCTAAAAGTTTTGCAGATTTTTTTTTTGCAAAGATTGGTGTGGATGGATAGGCAGCTGCATCTCGTATCTAAGATTCTTGGTCTTGGATAATGGGGACCCCTGGAGTTTCTTTGGTTCTTGTGGACTAAGATAGAGAGACCCATTGTCTCCATTCCTATTTATTATAATGGATGAAGCTTTGAGAAGATGCATACAAGCATAAAATCAAAGGGATAAATGGAAAGGAATAAAAATAGCCCCAAATGTAAGTCCTGTGACTCATCAACAATGTGCTGATGACACTCTCCTATTTGGAGTTGCCAACCAGAGAGAAGCAGAGTCAATGAGGAGCATTTTGGACGACTCTTGCAAGGTTTCTAGGAAAAGGGTGAACAAACAAAAGTTAGAAATGTTTTTCTTCAATACAGACCATAGAACTCAACAAATGGTCGCTGAGACTTTGGCCTATAAGATTGGCTCTCTTCCTGGTAAGTATTTGGGAATTCCTCTTTTCATTAGTGCAGGCAAATCAAAGTTTTGGGATCCCTTGATCACAACATGCAACAAAAAAATCAATTCATGGAAGGGGCGGTGGTTGTCTTCTACAGACATAATACTAATGCTCAAGGTGGTTATCTTTGCCATTCAAATCTTTTTGCTCTCGTGTTTGAAGATGCCAAATAAAACCATGAATGCCTTTAACCTCAAAATGAGAAGCTTCTTCTAGAAAGGCACCTCAGATGATGAAAAAATTTCCCTCTAATGGCATGGGAGAAAACATATAAACCTAAAGTAGTAGGTGGAGTTGGATTGAGAAAATGTAACATTCCAAACAAAGCTCTAGGAGCAAAACTTGCTTGGGGAATATACACAAAGGAAAAGATGAAGTGGGCAAAGATTCTTCAAAATAAATATCTAGATTCTGATTCTCCAAATAGAATAATCACTACTGAAAATCCTATCTCGGGATTGTCAATTTGGAACTTCATCGTAGGCTACAGAGATTTAATCACCAAAATTACCACATGGGAAATTAGAAATGGAAGGAAGGCTCTCTTCTGGGGAATTCTTGGAATGGATATGACACTCTTTTTAAAACTCCCAAACATGAAAGAAACTAGAAATACATTAAAAGCTTGTTGGGGCAAAAATGTAAGGGACTACATCACAAAGGTTGATAGTGGGGGCTTTAGCAAATGGAGTTGGAAAGCCTCCAAGATATACACATTCCAGCAGATCAAAAGTTAATTCTAGAAGAAGCTTTGGCTGATAGGAAACTATTCATAAGTGAAAAAGAGGATTGCATTAGATGGTGTGGCTCAAAATCAGGAAACTATAATGTAAAGCTGGGTTACAAATTGCCAGAGGCAGCTAGAAAGAAAGCAAGTTGGCCTTCACATTAATGTTGGAATAAGTATTGTCTCCCCAAAGTGGGAGCCTTTGCATGGGCTGCTATTTAGAAAAAGATTCTCATGGCTGAAAGGCTGAGGAGGATGGGTTTCCCAGGTCCTCAAAATGTGTAGTGTATAAAAAAAGAAGAAATAGAGGACCATTTGTTGCTAAACTGCTACTTTGCATGTGCATGTTGGCAATCAGTGCAAAAGAAACTCAACTGGTATGGTCTCAGGCGCAAGATATTCTAGAACTCTTCAACTCTTGGCCCTCCCTTTACAAGAATGCCAACTTTTCCAACATTTGGATTGCATGCCCTTCAATTGTCATAGGGGAATTTGGAAGGAAAAGAACAAAGAATGAGATAAAAGAAGAAGCATACAACTCATGGAGAGAGTGCCACTTTATATAGATTCACGAAACATCATATTACAACCAATTCATTAAAGAGCTACGACAACCTTATTAATGACCTACTAAACACCTAATTTATTACATACAAGTGTAATCATACACTTTATCATGTAATTATTCTAATATCCTAATACTAAGGACTCCTTCAAAAGCTCTTTGGTTTCTTAGGAGACTATAATCAAACATAAAGAGGAAGAGAAAGTAAATATTATGATTAAAACACGACAAATTCAATGTGCAGTTCAAGCTTGTGATTGTTTTGAAAATAATCCTAGCATTGACTAATGCTCCTGCATACGGGTGCACAAGCAATCACCATCAACCAAAAAAATGTTCAAGTTCAATTTTCTCTTCTGGTTCAATTTTTCTTTGCTTTAGTTGGTTTTAGTGTTTTGCTTCAGGAAGTTTCAATTCAATTTTGGCTAAGAATGGAATCATCAAGTTGAAGAGTTTAACAAGAAATTATAGTTGAGAGGAAGATGGAATGTTTCAGCAAAGATGGAGGTTCGCAAACCTCTCATCCTGCCGAAAAGGCTAAGTCTTCTTTGTTTTCAGCCCATTTTGGAGTTTACAAACTTAATAATTCGCTGACGGATTTTAAAGTTTTTCATCTCGCCAAATCATCAAAAAGAAGACAGGTTTGAAAGAAAGAAGTTTGAAAGATTTTTCAGCAACATCATTAGTTAGCAAACCTTTAGTTTTGCCGAACCACTTGGTTCACGAATGTTGATGTTATTGTACAGCATTGGGTGTCACTTCCAGCCCGATCTCCTTTACAATATTGATAAATTAAATGATAGCCATTGGCTATTTAATTTATGGAGATAGCGATTCTATGAAGAGGCACGCCTTCTATATTAAATGATAATTAAATATCATGAAGGCTCGAATTAATGAAGGTACACGATTCTTGATGAGGCCGACCTCTTGTGTATTGAAGACGTGATGTTTCAAAGAGGCCGACATGCTTTGAGGAGGCGCGATTTCATGAAGAAGGCACGACTTTTGATGAAGGCCAACTTATGTCTTGAAGAGTCACGACCTTCCCTTCATCTTGTATATATGCTCAATGATCTTTCATTGTTGATCATTCATTCATTTTTTTACAAGTTCGATTCATACAAGTGTGAGTTTGTCATCAAGAGCAGTTCGAGTTTCTGTAGAAGGCTGAGTTTATTATCAGCAGATTGCATCACCTTGTTACTGTGTTTGCATCTGATTGTGGTGCTTCTAATTGGCCTTCTTAGTGGCCCTTTGTAAACGAGATATTCTTTGTGACATTCAATATATAAGTGATATATTGTTGCTGGGTTTTTCTCCCTCAAGTGGAGGGTTTTCCCAGGGTATATGCTATGTTATTGTATCTGATTTTTAAATTAATTTTCTGTGCTTTACATCTGATCATAAAACTAACATGGTATCAAAGCGGGTTTAAGAAAGATCATGATCAGATTTAGTCAAGCAGCAATATACTCTATTCTTATTCTCATCCTTGATTGCATCTATCTTATCATCAAGATGGTGAACAGACTTAAGATCGAAGATAGACTTGAGGGAGCATCTAACTTCACATCTTGGAGATTCAGGGTCATGCTCGCCTTGGAGGAGAATGAGTTAGCAGCATTCGTGGAGGGCAAAATTCCCGAACCATTTGATGAGAATGAGAAATTACAATGGAAGAGAAATGGCACTAAAGCGAAAAAGATGTTGGTGGATTCCGTAAAAGACCACATTGTGCCAATTATCTCCAAGCTAAAATCTGCAAGAGATATGTTCAAGACTTTGGAAGAGATGTATGAGATCAACAACACAAGTCGGGCTCTTGCATTAAAGCAGCAACTTCATCATGTGAAGATGGAGAAAGGAGAATCCATCATATCTTACTTCATGAAGATCACCGAGTTGAGAGATCAGCTCTCTACTATTGGGCATATTGTTGATAGCAAGGATTTGACCATGCTGGCTCTTAATGGTCTTCCTTCATCTTGGGAGTCATACATTCAAGGAATAAGTGCAAGATCAAAACTCCCTAAGTTTGATCGTTTGAGGGCTGATTGTATTCAAGAAGAGTCTAGGTTGGCTGCGAGAGGTATTGGTCAAAGCTCTACAAATGAAGACATTCATGTTCTTGCCACTCATTCCTCAAAGAAGAAAGGGAAAGAAGGAAAAAAAGGATATTTCAAGCGGAATAGGGATAAGGGCTCTGATGGTGCTCCCGCATTCAAGAAGAAGAGGGACCTCTCTCGTGTTCAATGTTTTAGATGTGACAAGTATGGTCACTATGCAAAGGATTGTCCTACCAGGCCTAAGCAGCAGGCTTCCATTGCAAATGTTGGTGAGATCTCTCCGCAGAAGGATTTAGGTGGTTTCCTATTCTATTTAGCTCTTTCAAGCAATGTGCCTACCGACAACAATACTTGGTTAATTGATAGTGGTGCCTCTCGCCACATCACCGGATTTAGAGAGCGTCTAACTGATTTGGTGGAGAGAGATTCTAGTGTTCAAGTAATCATTGGAGATGATGCTAGTTATTCTGTGAAAGGAGTTGGGACCTCCTCTCTCCACTTGGATTCCGACATTACCTTGCAGTTGAGTGATGTCCTATTTGTTCCGGGCATCAAGCGGAATCTTGTCTCTATCTCAGCCTTGGAAGACAAGGGGTACCAAGTTGCATTTTCAGAAGGTAAAGTTCTTGCATGGCCAAAGAACTCAAGTATCAAAACTGCTCGGGTGATTGGAGTTCGACATGAGTGCCTCTACAGACTTTGCACTCGTCCACTTCAGGTGTTGGTGCATGATTCATCAAGTTTGTGTGAACTATGGCATAGAAGATTGGCTCACCTTCACTTTCAAGCACTTCCTACCATGGAGAAGATGGTTTCAGGCCTTCCGAAACTCAACCAGGAGCATGAAGGTACTTGTTGAGGCTACGCATTGGGTAAGAATACTAAAGGTCCATTTCATAGTAGTGAAAGTAGATCTAAATGTATTCTTGATATTATTCATTCTGATTTATGTGGTCTAATGTATTACACAGGTAATTGGTAAAATATTCGATGTATTAACAACGAGCAATGTGCTCAATAAATAATTTACAAGATGTACAAGGATAAGATCGAACACGATCTTATCTCAAGAAAAAGCAGGAAGTTTCTAAAAGAAACTTCAGATAAGATCTCGGACAACAGAGATGATCTTATCTAGACATTTTACAATATTTTACATAGTTGAGCATTAATAAATAAATAAAGAATATTATTTTAATACCCTCCCTTAATGCTCAATCTATCAACTACACCAAGATGCCCCCTGAATTTTACAAACTTATCTGTATTGAGCGACTTGGTGAGAATGTCTGTTGTCTGGTCCTCTGTCGAAACATACAGCAACTGAACTGATCCGTCTTCAACCAACTTCCGAATGAAATGTCAATGAGTTTCCACATGCTTGGTTCGCTCATGGAAGACCGGATTCTTGGCAAGTTTGAGAACTCCCTGATTATCACAGAACAAGGGGGTCGGACCTGCTTGAGATATTTGCATATTGCAAGCATCCGGCGAAGCCAAACTGCTTCACATGCTGCTTTTACTGCTCCCCGATACTCTGCTTCTGTCGAGGAGAGAGCCACTGCCTGCTGCTTCTTACTAGTCCATGTGACTGCATCGGATCCCAAACTGAACACATACCCAGATGTTGATTTCCTGTCATCAACTGAACCTGCCCAATTTGAATCTGTGAACCCACTGAGTGTAGGATCGTGACTTCGAGTGTACAAGAGTCCAAAATCAATAGTACCCTTCACATAACGCAACACACGCTTCGTTGCTACCCAATGATCAGCCTTGGGGGCTGTCATGAAGCGTGATATGTAGCTCACTGCAAAACTCAAGTCAGGTCTAGTGGCAGCGAGATAGATGAGGCTGCCCACTAGTTGCCTGAACAATGTTTCATCTACCACAGGTGAATCGGACTTAGCTGACAACTTAAGCCCTTTTTCCATGGGTGTGGAGGCAGGTTTGCAATCCTGCATTCGGAACTTATCCAGAAGACTTCGAGCATACTTGGACTGGGAGATGAAAATGTGCTCTCTGTGCCAAACCTCAACACCTAAACAATAATGCAGGAGGCCCAAGTCTATCATGTCAAAAGTTTTGCACAAATCCTGTTTGATCTCAGATCAAATGTGCCGAATTGCCAGTAATGATCAAGTCATCCACATAGACAACAACAATCAGGATGTCATTACCAGTATTCTTGACATACAAGTTCGAGTCAGAAGGACTCCTCTGAAAGCCGATCTGTGAGGTACTTGTCAATTTTTATGTACCAAGCGAGGAGCTTCAGGTCGTAGAGTGCTTTGACCAATCTGCACACCTTTTGTTCTTGACCAGCAACTTTGAAACCTGGAGGCTGCATCATGTACACTTCTCCTTCAACTCACCGTTGAGGAAAGCACTCTTCACATCCATTTGATGGACCTTCCAACCAAATTGGACTGCTAAGGCAACGGCCGTATGGTACTCATTTTGGTTGTAGGAGCAAAGGTCTCCTCATAGTCAATGCCTTCTTTCTATGAGAACCCCCGTGCAACCAGACGAGCTTTGTACTTGTCAAGGGTTTAAGTCACTTTGTACTTCATTTTGCCATTTGCAGCTTAATGGGCTTCTTCCTGGAGGAAGATCGAAAGGACCCAAGTGTGATTCTTTGAAGACTTTGCTATTCATTCACCCCGTATTCCCTTTTGCCTCCGAATATGTCTGAGGCTCATAAACACTGTGGATGTTGGCCATGAGAGCAAAATTCACTGTAGACTGTTGTTTGCTCTTGTTTCTGGATGATCTACCCTCAATGAGCTCATCAACACGAAGATCGTTGATAGTCTTAGCCCACCATTTCGGCCAGAGAGTAGAAGTGCCAACATCAAATGTAACAGGAGGAGCTAGAGCTGGTTGCTGTTCTGGAATAGGCTTAGTAGGGTGATTGTCACTATCATCCAGAGGAAACTCAGGTTGAGCATCATCAAAGACTGAGTCTTCGTCATCCCTCCCATTAGGTGAACCTAACGGAAGTTGGACGCTCTCATCAGGAGCCGGCAGAGGTTGATCCTCTGAATGCTGAGTAGGAGAGGAAAGGTGAAATGGTCCTCGTTCCTCATCAAAGACAACATCTCGACTAAAGATAAGACGATCAGTGTCTATGTCAATCAGCCTGTATGCCTTGTGGTTGTCACTGTACCATGTGAACATTAGTTTCTGGCTCTTGGAATCCAACTTCGAACGCTTGGCCTCTAGAATCCAACCATATGCAAGAGAGCCGAAAACCTTCAAATGACTGATCCTAGGTTTGCGACCAGTCCAAACTTCCTCAGGAGTCTTCCCCTTAACAGCATGAGTGGGTGACCTATTAAGGAGATAGACTAAAGTATTGACTGCTTCTGCCCAAAACTTGGTAGGAACACTCCTGTGTTGCAACATGGAGCCAGCCATCTCAACAATCGTACAATTGTGCCGCTCTACAACATCGTTTTGCTGAGGAGTGTAGGGTGTGGTCAACTGACGTTTTATCCCATGAGTATCACAGAAGCTGGAGAATGCACTAGAACAAAATTCCCCCCCATTATCTGACCTAAGAGTTATAATACAAGAACTAGACTCTTTTTCAACCAAGGCCTTAACCTTCTGAAATACAATAAAAACTTCTGATTTTTGCTTAAGAAAGTACACCCACATTTTCCTACTATAATCATCAACAAAGAGAAGAAAGTACTTGCAACTAGTTACAGAAGAAGTAGACATAGGCCCACAAATATCAGCATGAACTAATTGAAGTACCTTAGAAGCGTGCCAAGAGTCGCCATCCTTGAATGGTGTGCGATGCTGCTTCCCGGCCTGACAAGCACCACAAACGCCCTGATGCTGAGTCTGAATGTCAGGTAAGCCATCTACAAGTCCCTCCCGAGCAAGTTGAGAGATATAGTGCACGTTCAAGTGCCTGTACCACTGGTGCCAAAGACTGACAGCTGAATTTCTCGCTACCAAGGCTAACTCCAGAGAATCACCAGTGTCCACAAGCTTGTAAAGGCCATGATCCTCTATCCCAATGGCCACCGTTGTGAGAGTCTTGCGATCTACAATTGAACATCTGTGCGAGCTGAACACCACATCCATCTGGGGAGAATGCCGCATTATCTGACTGACTGAGAGCAGGTTGAGCTCTATATCAGGTACATAATACACGTTGAGGAATATGAGATCCCTCCCGCCATACTGAACCTAAATAGTGCCTGTGCCGACAATTGTGTATTCCTCACCTCCTCCAAAAATCACTAAGTCAGTGCAAGGGGAAAAGTCTGTGAACCAGTCACGCCTATGTGAGAAATGACGCGAGGCACCAGAATCTATGTACCAAGCAGAGGATTTGACATGGTCTGCTGGCCTTTGCCATGAGTGCATAAAAGGCAAATTCCTTCTACTCAGAGTGCTCCAGCATCAAATTATTTAAACTGGCCATCTTCATGCTTTTCGAGGCACGAAAAATGAGGTACTAAGAAGAGGCTGATGCACAAAACTTGAGGCACAAATTCCAATGCAAAAACTAAGATTCAAGTACAGTCTACAAAAAGTACAACATACGAATGGCACAAAATTCGAGGCACCCAAAAAAATCTGGAGACCAACCCAGTTGAGCTCTCGAAAACCCACCAAGAATCTGCAATTAGAAAAAAAAAATCAACTTGATCTAAAGGGTAAAAACCCTAGCCCAAAGTGCAAGAGGCCCTAGGTGGCCATTAATGGACCAGAAACTTGCAGAAACCAGCTCGAAATTCTACAAAGACGTGGCAAAAAGAAGCTAAAGGTCGTGTTTTACTATGCAGAGAGAACACGTGCAGACAACATCAAAAATCGCAGCCTGAATATTCAAGAAATGTGTTTTCAGACTTCAAGCAAACAACGACGCCAAGAGGACATAGTCGTGCGCCCAAAATGCATCTATCCTGGAGAAAATCTCGAGCTCCAAATGCAGGAAGAACCCATGTCTGGAAAAGAACAAAACGCTGCCAAAAAACACCACGAACACATGCGGCCTGAGAACACAAAGAAATATCAAACAAACACGCGTTTTTGTGACGCAGAACGAGACGCCCAAGATCAGAGAAAAGTCGCAGCAAAAAACGAGCTTCAGAAGGTAAAAACGCTACCAGAAAACTTCAAAAATCCGCGGCCAGAAATAGCACAAACTCTGCAGTGAAGTCTACAAAAAAACTCAGGAGAGAAGACGCGCCCCTAAGAACCTTGAAATCGCGCCTTCAAAAGAGAAGATTTCCAAAGGACACAAAAAAATCGCGCCGCCAGAAGAAGTCACGAAAAACGTTTGCAGAAACCCTCGATTTTTAGCCACAAAAATCCTTATGGAAAGCCCACGAAAATCTTCAATCACAGATCTTCGAAACTCAGGCACCCAATAATTTCGAAAATTCCACTGAAAATTTTTCAGAATTATAAAATTTAAAAAAAAAAATCAATTATTTCGAAAAATTTAAACAAAATAATTTAAAAAAGAAATTATTAATTTTTCGAAAAAATTGTTTTCCTGAGCTCTGATACTATATTACACAGGTAATTGGTAAAATATTCGATGTATTAACAACGAGCAATGTGCTCAATAAATAATTTACAAGATGTACAAGGATAAGATCAAACACAATCTTATCGCAAGAAAAAGCAGGAAGTTTCTAAAAGAAACTTCAGATAAGATCTCGGACAACATAGATGATCTTATCTAGACATTTTACAATATTTTACATAGTTGAGCATTAATAAATAAATAAAGAATATTATTTTAATACAATGTTTGTTTCTTTGAGTGGTTTTTTGTATTACGTTATTTTTATTGATGACTACTCTAGAAAGACTTGGATTTATTTCTTGAAATTTAAAGAATCTGAGGAAGTATTAGTGAGGTTTAAAGAATTCAAAGCCCAGGTAGAGAACTTGTTCGGGAAGAGGATCAAAGTTCCGAGATCCAATAACGGAGGAGAGTACACTTCCGGCAGCTTCCGTAACTTTTGCATTGAAGCAGGGATTAAGAGGGAGTTTTGTGTCTCTTACAATCCTCGACAGAATGGTTTTGCTGAAAGGAAGAACAAATCTATTGTGGAAGCAGCCAAAGCCATGACTCATGACCAAGATCTGCAAACCTTCCTTTGGGTAGAAGCATCTAGGGCAATAGTCTATGTTTAGAATAGAAGTCCTCACCGCATTTTGGAGAACATGACTCCCGAAGAAGCATTCATAGGGGTGAAGCTAGAAGTAAGTCATTTGAGGATCTTTGGTTGTCCTGTGTATGTTAATGTACCGAAAGATAAAAGGACAAAGTTGGAACCTTCTGGCAAGAAGGGAATATTTGTAGGCTAGAGTGAGACATCAAAAGCCTACAGAATCTACATTCCAGGTCAGAAGTTGATTGAGATCAATAGGGATGTTACATTTGAAGAGGATGTTGCATTCGGAAGATCCAAGGGCACTCACATTGAGATAGATAATGAAGAGTCTCCTCAGGATATGGAAGTTGACCATACTCTTGAGATTCAGAGGGAGGCTACTGAACCCAAAGAAGATGATGATCCAGTTGAGCCCTTGGAACCTATAGATGG